>JAXCGZ010009537.1:120000-146915 GCA_037179515.1 Halocaridina rubra
GAAAATTGTCATTAAAAATAAATTTGAAGAGCTGACATCCTGGGGGGAGGCAAGAGTTGCTCTACTGAGTGATGAAATATGGACAGAACAAATCATATCCCTGATCTTGAGGGTTAAAAAAGGCAGTTTACACGGTCAAACGGTTCGTCGAACGCGGTTCGACAGACAAGTGTTTGAAGTGATGTTCGAACGTGTGAACGGGGTGTTTGGTTGTCGAACACTTTTGTCGAACGTGTTCGACAACCAACTACCCCGTTCACACGTTCGAACATCACTTCAAACACTTGTCTGTCGAACCGCGTTCGACGAACCGTTTGACCGTGTAAACCCCCCTTAAAAGGAGGTCCGTGGTAGCGTGAGAGAATGTTACCCCATGTATTCTATGGATCGCAAAAGGTGACTAAAAAAGAAAACTTCCTGGCGGTGAGGAAGAACACTCCCACAGTCATATTCCTTGTGTCGTCAGAACCAAATAAAGCTGAATAAAAGGACAAACGTTCACATATGTATTTCCTTGTGTCGTAAGAAGCAACTAAAGAGATAGGATGAAAACGGCTGACAATCAGATCTTTCCTAGTATAGTATTTTCTCGCCTTCTCTTGCCATTAAATAGCCGTTGCAAGGGATAAGGATGGACAGGGTAGGATGAAGTGCTATTACCTCCCTTTTTTTTAATCTTTTCTCAATTGAAGCCACCCTGTTAGCTGCAGCGAGATATAGTATACTAGAACAGAAAATAACAAATTATATCTCACTCGCTTGCAAATTATTCTAATAGTTACGCAAATCTATCCTTAATGCTACAGTATATCTAAATATCCACTAGAATTTTTTTTTTAAATGATTGTGACACCAGGACAGGCAAAAAATCATAAAATCAAACAGCCCTCATCAGGCCTAGACACGAAGAATACATAAAGTAAAGAGAAACAGAGATGGAGAGTGTAATGACTTGTCAGATGTGAAGGGATAACAAAAGATGTGTGATGAATATCCAAGAATATTTAGTGTAGATGTAGGCATAGAAAAAGAACCGTAACTGAAGGAAGACTTAACATCGAACTGTCTTGGACAGACCTATTTAAGTTCAAATAAAAGCATTTTAAAAAGTGAAAGCGAAATAAAAGATAAAAATAAAAATACTCATCTTGCCTTCAAACTGCAGCTGGCGATACCTGCTCTTTTCAACTCCTTCATCAAATTGATGAATATAAATACAAATAAATTCGTGTAAGAATATGTGAATAACTAAACACGTGCATGAGCACATGCATATACTGTATATAACAACAAATAAAAACATACAAAACTATATGATCGTGTTCAATTAAGAGCAATAATATACTGTATTCAATAAACTGTTTTTTAAATGTATGGAAGTAGATTATATATATATATATATATATATATATATATATATATATATATATATATATATATATATATATATATATATATATATATATATATATATATATTATATATAATAGAGGAAATATGATTCACAAATAAATTATGAGGAATAATAGTCTTAAGCCATGTTAAAAATGAATAAATGAATAAACAGATAAATATATAAATAAGTATATAAGTAAATATATTAATAATTTCAAGCCTATATGAAAATCTACAATGCAAACTAAATCTGCAAATGCTTCTGAACCGAAAAGTTACATAACAATAATGATAATAATAATAATAATAATAATAATAATAATAATAATAATAATAATAATAATAATAATAATAATAATAATAATAATAATAATAATAATCAAGACGCCATATCCTGCTGAAGCCAACAGGATGTCCAAATCATCATGCTCTGGTCATCCTCACCCCTTCTAGCTGTTATTCTTTGACAATGAATCACTTCCTTCTCCCTCGTAGTTGGCTTTTACAAGTCACTAGGAATATATATGCGTAATTCTTTCTTATCTGTTTCCAAAGATACAATAATTAATAATAATAATAATAATAATAATAATAATAATAATAATAATAATAATAATAATAATAATAATAATGCCAAACAAAACCACAAACATACACCGAAAATATATTAAAAGCCAATTATGAGGCTGATTCCGACAAGAAGTAAATTAAATGATAGTTTCATACAGCTTATAAAAACCTATATCAAGGAAGGAGATGACTGAAAACACATGGAGAGAGAGAGAGAGAGAGAGAGAGAGGAGAGAGAGAGAGAGAGAGAGAGAGAGGAGAGAGAGAGAGAGAGAGAGAGAGAGAGAGAGAGAGAGAGAGAGAGAGAGAGAGAGAGAGAGTATAAAGGCAAGCATGAAGTCACTCTTGTTTAGTCCTGACTTGGTCTCATTGAAACTGACAAGCCATGAGGTTTTCTCTCCTGATCTTTGCAGGCCTTTTGGCCATTGCAACAGCCAAAAGTTATGACGGGTAAGTCAGTGCTTAACTTAATTAGCAATATTTTCAATATTAACATTTATCTACAATACACTAGCATTCAGTTCCTAAATATATGACATTATAAACAGGTTAGTTCACTTATGCCATATTTTTTTTGTATTTTCATTTTAATAGGCGATATTGCTCAGCGAGATGCAATGTGTTTCCATCTCATTCACAGGGCTCTAGCTATCACAGAATGATTATTCCAATATATTAAATGTCTCTTTCCTTCAGTTAAGTAAATAAACACTGAACAATTAAAATATCTTTACATTTATATTTCTGCATAATGTTTTAAACAGTAACCTCAAAAAAAAAAGGGAAGATATCTCCACTTCAACCAATTATGTTAATCCATCCATATCCCCAGGCAATATTGCCCCTTATAAGGGGGTGGCTGAGTCAAAGAAAATACTTTTGACTTTATGTGAGAAGTAAATACAGAGGAGGGGACTCCCAGTCCCCTCGCTCCACCCAATTTAGTCGACTTTTACGACACGCAGGGGAACACAGAGGAAGTATTCTTACCCCCCTCCCTCCGGGGGATGAACATAAATAAAAAAGAAAAAAGTAAGATAAAGATGCATTCCTTTTTGACATTAAAAAAAAAAACTAATTTTGTTTCCAATAAAATAATCGTATACACAGGGGAAAACCAACTATTAAAACATTTGATTATTCTCTGCTATGTCATCATAAAATCTTGATGATATATTACAGTGGGCATCGACCTTGCTATATCATCTTGACCCTTGGCATTAAGGGAAATAATAATGCATGTTAATATTGACAAAATTTACTACTAAATTTATACAAAGTGTAAAATATTTTGCAGACTAAAGGGCAACTGAACATGGGCATCTAGGGGTAACTCTGACAACCTGTTATTTTCATAGGAACAATGAGCCTGTGATGCAGAGTATATGTAATGTTCATAATTGTTAACATATATTTAAAGGTATCAGGTGCTGACTGTTGTGCCAAAGACAGAGGCAGAGGTAGCAATGGTCAGAAAATCTGCAACACATCTCGAACTGGACCAATGGACTGACCCCAAGGCTGTAGGAGCTCCTATTGACTTTCTAGTAGCTCCAGAGAAGTTCACCAGCTTCAAAAAATTCCTCAACCACAAACGCATCAACTTCAGCGTCAAAATGGTTGATGTACAAAAGTGAGTGTGAAATTTTATAAGCCCATAAATTACTGAGTTTTCCTGATATAGTGGGTTCACAATATATCTTAATATGAGGAGGATAGTCTTTTGGGTTGTAAAAATATTTAACCTATTTATCATATCACACAATATCTAAAATTAAATCCTGCACATCTACAGAGTAATTGATGAACAAGCAGCCCAACACGCTACAAGCAAGTCATCCCGTGCTTTTGATCATACTGCCTACCATGACCTCCAAGAAGTAATTATATCTATGAGGCTGCTTCTCTTTAAGTACTTGCTACCATAGTTATAAAACATAAGGGTATACTGTGCTATTTCTAAGAAAATTGTAAAAATCACTAAGATGTAAAACAATATATATCACTAACACCAGTGATGGATTTAGTAAGTAAGCAAGTATGTAAAAACAAAATATCCTTCTAGCAGTTACTGTATTTTTTTTAGTCGGTTTCTTGCCACAGAAAATAACGAGTGTTATCTTTCAGATTTACAACATCTTGGACGGTGTGGGATCTGATTTCCCATCACTAATTTCCCATTACACAGCTGGCACCACATATGAAGGAAGAGATATCAGAGTTACTGCAGTAAGTCCCAAGTAATTCAAGAATATAATTTTAAGTGAAAGAGGTCACCATAACTAAATGAGAAAGGCAGTCATTAGAATGAAAATATGAAAATACTAATCATGTGTCAATGAAGTTCTGATAAATATGTCCTGACAGCCTTTTACGTGTTTTTCTTTTGAAAATTCAGAAAATTACCGCACTCCTCCCGTATTTTACCCTTTTGTAGGTATCCTCTGGTGGTGGAGGCAGCCGAGATGCAATTTGGATTGACTGCGGTATTCATGCTCGTGAGTGGGTTAGTCCCGCTACTTGCCAGTGGATCTTGGACCAGCTCACATCCGGATATGGCAGTGATGCTGCCATTACCACTATGATGGATACTTATGACTTCCACATCATGACAGTTACTAATCCTGATGGCTATGCCTATACTTGGAATAGTGTATGTACAATATTCTACAATATGTAAACTACACATTGATTACAGAATATCCACCAGTGAGATAATGAAACCTATGGTAATTACAGTACTACAAACTAGGCTATACACATTTCAAAGCTCACATACATTACATCAATTCACCATTTACAAGCAAATGTCACATTAAAAACACATACACAAGCAGAGCAGTAAAATACTATGTAGTAGGTTGGCACATGGCACCAACTGTCCGTTGCAATACTGCAGCTGTAGGGTCTTGTGAGCGAGCTGGATGGGATAGGATAGGTGGGGGAGGAACAGTGACGGCATCGAGTGAACTCTCTTAGCCCTATTCAGGGTGTCATCACTGAGGAGAGGGGGATATAGGATGGGAAGGATTGGGGGGATAAGCACGAAATTTAAGGAAGGAGGAGATGAATAGAGAGGGGCAAACCCTCGTGCTAAGTTTTGGTTAAAAAAAAAATAATAATAATATAATTTAATTGCAGCTCAACATGACTCCCTTTAGTTATTATTTAGGACTTTACTGGGAGTTCTCGAGTTTTACTTTAACTGGCATAAACAGGTTCTGGTGGATTTCCTGATAATATTGGGGAAATTCTTTTCCACCAGGTATGGTCACTAGGGTCTTGTGGAGTTAAATAAGAAAGTCCAGGACACTTCAATGTTAAGTCTTCCTTCAGTTACGGTTCTCTAGCTATGCCTACATTAACACCAACTATTCTTGGATATTCGTTACACATGTCTTATTATCCCTTCACATCTGAAAAGTCGCAATACTCCCCATCTCTGTTTCTCTCTATGTTTTCTTTGTGCCCAGGCCCGATGAGGGTAGATTTATATTTTCTTTTTGGCCCGTCCTGGTGAAAAAAAAAACACACACACACACACACCCCAAAACTTATTCACATTTATCTTTCAATATGGCAGGATCGTCTGTGGCGTAAGAACCGCGTTCCTTATCAAGGATGCCATGGCACAGATGATAACAGAAACTTCGACTCTAACTTTGGAGGCCCAGGAACATCCAACAATCCATGCTCAGACACATACCATGGTAAAGTTATAAAAAGAAGTCGAGGGGAAACGAGCCTATCTGGTGTAATGTTAATAGAACATACTCATTAGTCCAGAATTTCTTATCTTAGACATGTTATTTATAACAGCTAATTAAAAGTGGGTTCAGAATTAAAAATGGGAAGACTGGATTCATTTATATTAATTCTATGAACATAATAGGCATTTAGATAAATGCTAACTTGTCTTGAACAACTTATATAATTCAATCTGCTGAAGCTACAACTAAGAGATAGGAAGTTTTGTGTCACTATAGGTAATGCTTCTCCTATTCTCAAGAGCTAAAAGTCTATTAAGGCCTTATTAGTCCCTGCTTAGAAAACAGCTCACATCTTGGGTGCTTCTTCTCACACTTATTTTCTTGATATGGCTGAATCTAAGCCCATCACAGTCATCAATGATCCCCCTCTTATATCTAATCTCGATTCAGTCTCTTTTTGCCGGAAGGTATCATCTCTCTTTTTTGTATCAGTACTACTTCTATCGGTGCTCTGATGAGTTGGCGATGCCTTCCCTCCCATGTGAGAGAAGCTGCGTAACACACGCTAAGCAGCTTCATCACAGAGGTACTGTGTGGAAATATGTGGCTCGCAGCTTAGCCTGTCCAGTGACTGCTTTCCCTCCACCTATACTCTGGAATTCTCTTCCTTCTCTTGTCTTCCCTATCTCTTATGAGCTTACTACCTTTAGAAAGATGATCTAGTGTCATCTCAAGGGCTAATCCTGCCATATTTCTTGGTCTTCATTACTTTCACTATTCCTTTACCCAATCATTTTTTAATTGTTTACCATTCTCCTACTTGTGCCCTCTCCATCAGCTACTACTTTTCCTTCTTAATGTTTCTTGGTGCCTAGGCCCTATAAGGGCAATTTCCTTTGCCGGTCCCGGTATCACTCATAAAAAAATAATTCAGTAATATTTAAACACTATTACCGATACAAATAAAAAACTTAACCACATATGTTTTCTGTGCAGGTCCATCTGCCTTCTCAGAAGCTGAAACACAAGCAGTTCGTGATGCCGTACTCGCGCTAGGTAGTCGAGCTAGGATGTTCATCACCATTCACTCTTATTCACAGTATTGGATGACACCCTATGGCTATGACTACGTGCTCCCAGCTAACTATGACGAACAGGTTAGACGTCTTGCTTATTTGACCATTACTAGTATGGTACTGTCTAGCTTATATATTCCCATATCCATGGTATATATTGCTTCTCAATTTTTTTTTTTTAAATTTACGATATAACATGATGTAAGAAAAAAATGGCATTCTCTACTTCTATCCCAACAGTACCGCGTTGCAGGAATTGCTGTATCTGCCCTCACTGCTGTCCATGGTACACAATTTGTTTATGGAAACATTGCCGATGTCATCTGTAAGTAATACAACTTTATTTTTTTATATATTCTCCACCCATGGATGGGTGGAACGGGTCATGGAGGACCCGTAGGGCAGGCATCAGCCGGCACAGATCTCAACCCCCCACTGTGGTGCCCAGCCACAGCACTAACCTCCCCAGTAAACAGCTTAAACTCTCTTGCCTGGACAAGGCTCGATCGATCGACCTCGTGAATGCGAGGCCAGCATGTTACCACTGTAAAACCCAGAGACTTAAGTAATACAACTGTGAAGCTCAGTTTTTTGCAGTGCTGTATATACACAACTGATGTCTATGTTAACACACACAGTTCTGTAAATATGCAATTCATGTGTGTCTCAACACATAACCACGTGTGATAAAAGACACTTCTATTCTGATTTATGTAGTATTGCAAAATTAGATGAACTAATTCATGAAGAGGATAACACATCTGGAAGATATTTTCCCTTTTGATCAGTATACATTACATAATTATCGTATGATTAAATATTTTGCTTTACTGGCAGGAGGCAGAGAGGCAGGTTTTTCTTGTAACTTGCATGTACCACTTGTCAACTGCTAATGTTATTCTTCAACATACAGATCTGGCTTCAGGTGGTAGCAGCGACTGGGCATATGACAGTGCTGGAATTCAGTATGCCTATGCTCTTGAACTGCGTGATACTGGTAACTGGGGCTTCCTTTTGCCACCTGAACAGATCGTTCCCACAGGAGAGGAGACCTGGGCTGGCATCATGGCTGCAATCAATGCTATGCAGTAATAATCAAGCATAGCAATTGGTCAACATTTTTAAATGTATTCAGGACAAATACAACAATAAAATTTTGATGCAATAGGAGTAAATTTTTTCTAAAGATGAAAGCTTCAAATATCATTAACCTCAACAGCCCCTAAATATGAATGTATATACTAATAGCTACCCAAAAACATTACCACAAAACAGCCTCAGGACCCCTTCAACCCCTCACAATGATAATTGTTGCATCATTTTATCTGCCATAATTAGTCCCATATTGAACAAAGGTGGACGTAGGCTGGGTGCCCTCCCTTATGTCCAACAGCCTTCATTAGTCTCTTCAAGATTTGTGTACTCTACTACTGAGTTACCATAGCCCCTTCAAACTTTTACACTGACGTTGTAAACTATCGTTCTATTAACGAAAAGTTCAAGAGAGTCTCATCTCAACTGATGATTTTAGGTGGGACTACAACCTCTAATGCTGGCGTCACACATAGCCAAAATTCCCGACCCGACTCTTAAAACCGTCTAAAGACGGAATCCTCCCGGCAGCAATGACGTCATTACGATAATCGGGTGTAATTTTTCGTCCGCGTATGACGGAATCCTAACGGTCCTACGTAGTTTAAAAAAATCGAGGGGGTCCTGAACCGTCGTGGAGGGCCTACGATAATTGGCTGCTGCACCCAATAATCTCCGTGATTCAGAAGACCAAATCAGTCGTAGAAGACTGCGTACGATGGGTAAGATCGATCTTCTTGATAGTACGCGGGCGTAGGAGAAGGTGTACGCCCGTGTACGATCCAGAGGATCGATCCTACCCGGCGTACGCAGTCCTCCGGGTCTGGAACCGTTAAAAATTCAAAAATTCGCTTATACATCTGGCAGCGCAGTACGAAAAGACAGCGCGCGCATGCGTGGTCTCATTTCTGACAACCCAGTCCTGGGCGTTCAGTTTTCCTGGTCCGCTTGCCGCATTTCTTATTGTTTTAGCATGATCTTCTTCTTCTTCTTCTTCTTCTTCTTCTTCTTCTTATTATTATTATTATTATTATTATTATTATTATTATTATTATTATTATTATTATTGTATTATTATTATTATTATTATTATAGTATTATTATTGTTGTTGTTGTTGTTGCTGCTGTTGTTATTGTTGTTTGATGTTAATGTACAGACACGTTTCTTTGAGTGAGCATTAAGAAAAAAAAACATTTCCTGTCTGCTTTCTATGTACAAAATATAACAATCATATATATCAAGCTCTTTATAGGTAAATGTCTCATATAATTCCTCATTTCTTTCACTGTGTTCTTGATATGATGTGCATTTATTTTTTCCCTCATATCAAAATATGAATTAATCAAATCCATAAATGTGTCAAACAAAATATATGAAATACATTAACATACATGGCCAACATATATTTACTTATATATATAAGTAGCTGAAGTGCCAAATATATAAATCAGGGTTATACTTTCACAAATATCCCATATATATATATATATATATATATATATATATATATATATATATATATATATATATATATATATATATATATATATATATATATATATATATATATATATATATATATATATATATATATATATATATATATATATATATATATATATATATATATATATATTCCATATATTTATTGTTCACTAGGATCAATTCTAACATAATTATATAAATGGAAAAGTAAGGGCAAATATAACTACATTATTAAATGTAAAATATTAAACTTAATATCTTCTCAGTATAAAATAATGAAAATGAACAACCCCCTACGAACGTGTACGTTCCCCTACGATGGGTAGGGAGCGTCGGGAGCATGGTTGGCCCAGTCGTAATAGTCAAAAATTTAAATTTCCCGTTTTCTGTGATGAGACTTACGTTTGCGTATGATCAGTTGTACGCTAAATTACGCGTCCAAACTACACCGTACGATTGCAATTACGATCTAACTTTTTCCATTTATGTGACACTGCAATCCCCATTCAAATAAGGGTGGAAACAGACATGTAGGAGCTGGGAAATCAAGGCTGAATGCCCTTCCAAATGCCCTGCAGTTGGATCTTGAAAAAAGTAACGATGTAATTTATATTGAATTTACAGTGGCCCATAGCTCATGTGGTTTTAAGTAGTGCAGTTTTCAACATATGTGCTCAAATATATAAAATAATTAAGAAAGACTGTACTGTACATATTCCCTAAGAAATACAATACTTCTGTACTGGTTTTACAAAAATTTATATAGCATTAGGTAATTCAAATAGAGTATAATAGAGTAAGCATGAACAAAATTATACACGAGATTGGAAATAAGTCATTAGCAGCAAAGAACATGGGTACTACTGTATACGGGTCTTGAACATGCTCATATTTTGGATAAAAGAGGAGGGATGGTGATTCAACTGAATGATTAAGATGAGGGATTTTGGTGCTCATATAAGTATACTGTTCAGAGACTCCCCTACTTATAAACGAGTTACATTCCAAACGGCCTTTCGTAAGTTGATATTTGGTAAGTACAGGGGAGAGAGAGAGAGAGAGAGAGAGGAGAGAGAGAGAGAGAGAGAGAGAGAGAGAGAGAGAGAGAGAGAGAGAGAGAGAGAGAGATCTGGCTACATACATGGATCTTAATCCATTATCATTATAGCAATGATACTATAATGAATAGTAACAGCAGAAGTATTAAGTACAGCACAAAATTGTGCTGCAATAGACATACACATACAAGCACATATCTTATGTATGAAAGCATTATTAATATCATTACTATTATAATTATTATTATTATTATCCAATAAACACTTAATAGCCTATGCTAGCTACACTTTGGTCATGGTTGGTAAGAAGCTGTCTGAGTTTTCTCTTTCTTTTTCTCTATTATATTTATTATTATTATTATATTATTATTATTATTATTATTATTATTATTATTATTATTATTATTATTATTAATGTTATTATTATTATTATTATTATTATTATTATTATTATTATTATTATTATTATTATTATTATTATTATTATTATTATTATTATTACTGCAAATGAAATTTCACAATAATATTAGATGAAGAGGTTTGCTGGTCAAGCAAGGGAAAGCTTTCTCTTATAATTTTATTAATTAAAATATGCACGTATGGTACTGTGGAATTTCATATGTATTTAACTTCACGCCATGGTGAAATAGAAATTTATTATCATCATTATTTATATTATTATTATTATCACTCAATAAATACTTAATAGCTTATGCTCGCTACACTTAGGCCATGTTTGGTAAGAAGTCGCACGAGGTTTTGTTTCTCTCTCTCTTATATCATACTGTTTTTGTTATTATTATTATTGTTATTATTATTATTATTATTATTATTATTATTATTATTATTATTATTATTATTATATATTATTATTATTATTATTATTATTATTATCATTATTATATTATTATTATTATAATTATAATTATTATGGTTGTTGTTTATGAGACATATTGAACTGACGCCAACGCAAAGAACTTTTCATTCTCTCTCTCTCTCTCTTTATCATATGTAATATATATATATATATATATATATATATATATATATATATATATATATATATATATATATATATATATATATATATATAATTTATTTACAACAGTAAACTAAAGGTAAACTTAAGTGAATGATTAAGATCTCTACTGCTAACTAGGTAAAGCAGTATAAGATTAATATATTTTTTTGTATTAAGAAATAATGACTAATGCTATTATAAGTAACGTATGAAAAATGAGCTGTAACTTAAGAAAATGTGTTATTGAACACTGTAATCTTCTTATAGTAAAGGATCTGTACTTACTTTGGATACAGTAATTCATCGAGTTAGTTTTCTTCAAGTAAAACGATATATAACTACACTGTGCATTCACTGTGCAATATATGGCATATGCAGTACCATTTACATACTATGCTGAACACAGTATATATATGATATATATATGGATATATGTATAGATGCTCATCAGGAGATACGATACGATGTGTGTGTATGCATAATAGAGAGAGAGAGAGAGAGAGAGAGAGAGAGAGAGAGATGAAGACATGGAAGATGTACAGATGCACAGCAGGAGAGAAGAACGAGATGAGAGAGTATGCACGAGAGAGAGAGAGATGAGATGTGTTTATGCTACCAGCTCACGACGACAACAACAAGAAGAGGCGTATAATAATAATCATACCATCATCACAATAATAATAATAATAATAATAATAATAATAATAATAATAATAATAATAATACATATGAGAGAGAGAGAGAGAGAGAGAGAGAGGAGAGAGAGAGAGAGAGAGAGAGAGAGAGAGAGAGAGAGAGAGAGAGAGAGAGAGAGAGAGAGAGAGAGTGAAAAGTTCTTTGCGTTGGCCTCAGTTCAATGTCTCAAAAACAACAACCAGTGCCGTCACCAGGGGGGCTTAGCCCTCCAAATCAAGGAATCAGCTCCCCCAAAATTACAACCCTCAATAATGGGAATAAAACATAAGTAACTTACATAGTATGCTTGCAGCTTGGCATTGACTCGCCTGACTTTCCCCCACTCCCGTTCTGCCGATTGACTTTTATTAGTGCATCCATATTAGTTTAATACAATTTTATGTATAGCTACATAATGTGATTAATCATTCACTATTTACAAAAACCTACGACTCAAATCAAAATAGGTTTAAAATATATTAGTTTCCCATATGCGTTTTCCATGCTTGGGTTACTTTGAGAATATTATATTCATTGCACAAAGAATGGAGGTGTGTATTACATTTATCAGACTAATGATATATCTACAATATACTGTACGATATATATTAATCATGGAACATTAAAACTGGATTATGCAGTCTAAAATATCTTATCTATAACTATTATCATGTAATTTTTCGCAAATTTGAATGTTCAGAGTATCGGAACTCAGAATGTTTGTTTATATTGAGAAGTGACTGTGAACTGTGGCTAATCCCTATGTTGTTTTCTGTTTTATTTGAATTTATTGGTTTCAGTGGCTGTATAGACGTAGATATGTCACCAATGTACTACTAGCTGCCTCTACTTTTTTTTTTTTTTTTTTTTTAGATATGAGATGAAGCTTATACTCTACATAGTCACCAGTACTTAGTTTAGTGGACACCCGACTGTCAGAACTGAATTCATTTCCCTATTATATCCTATTTTTTAATATACATTTGCAGATATCAGCCAGCAGCCACACAAATGATGAAAAGGTCATCTAAAACTCTCAGGGACAGGGTGACATAAGGAAATTCTTTGGCACCAGCATCCCAGATGAGCGCCAAGAAAAAGTTTTTGATAAACCAAAGAGTATTCTACTTGGTGTATCTACTTGCCACACATCATGTCCAAATTTCCTAAATGCACATGATCTAAATTACCTTGCCAATCAGTATTCAGTTGACAGGGAGAACTTTCATGCAGATCTCCTTATTGCTCAGTGAACATTACAGGATGTGAAATCTATTTCCGGTATTTTAGATAGACTAGAGCCACTGAAGCATGGAGTCAGCACACTCTAGACTTTGATGCATTTGGCCCTCACTTTCCTTGTCAGTAATATCAAATGTGAACGATCATTTTCTGACTTAAAACAGATCAAAACATACCTCAAGGCAACAATGGGACAAGAACGGCTGACCAGCCTAGGTATAATTTCTGTAGAAAAAGCTGTGGTAGATTCACTTGATTTGGTAGTTGAGAAATTTGCATCTTTCCCAATACCATCACAGTCAAGCTCTTGTGAATCCACCAAAAGACGTTTGTCTCCTACATAACATGGGGGTTGGTCATACTTATATAACGAACTACAGCTTCAGTTTAATTCATTGCAAATATACTGTGAAATGAATGAAAAAAATAATTGCATTATGTCATTGCATAGGAGGATATAAGTTTTTATATAATACATTTCTATTTTCTTTATCAAATATTTTATAAAGTAATTGCGTTATGAATTGGAGTTGCTTGCTTTAAAATACTATATTATAATGTTTGTTTGTTTTTGTGAATGTCTGTGCTTACCTGTCACACTAATGGATGATAAATCTTGACAATTATATCTATGTACGTAGAATAAAGAGCTTCTTTGAATAATAATATTTAATATGGTGAATAAAAAACCATTATGATGCCACATAATACTAGCAATTGAAGAAAACTATTACCTGCAAAAAGCTTTATCCAATTGCCTTTTACACCTTATGTCAAAAGGCTTACTGATATCTGGTATTAGGCCCATCAATATTCATTTTCCTATTAAGTTTCTTATTAAACCTGCGAGACCCTATTTTTTATTATTATTATTATTATCATCTATAGGGGACTCAAAAATTACCCTAAAACTGCTCAATTTCCCCAGCTGCATAGGCTCGCTTCGCTCGCCCCCACCCTCTTCTACTTAATCCAGGGCTATAGCCCCCCAAAAATATGACCCCTGGTGACGCCACAGTGTGTGTGTGCATATATATATATATATATATATATATATATATATATATATATATATATATATATATATATATATATATATATATATATGTATATATATATATATATATATATATATATATATATATATATATATATATATACAACAATAAATCCCTCGCAACAAAGCAGACCAAACAAAGTAAGATCTGTACAAAAAGCTGCAAGGGATTTGGCAATTCAGAGAGTACAGCAGCAGTTACTCAATACATCAACTGGTAAAAATATAATTTACAAGAATAAGATGGAAAATTAAAAAAAATATATCATATTAAGTATTAGCTGACTAACTATAACACAAAAATTACTAATATGCATTATAAAATATTCATTACATTCATATTTCTATCATAGTGAATTATCAACAGCAATTGCTATGTACTACAGCTTAACAAAAACGATTCATATTGGAAGATAAAAAACTATTGTCAGGTTGTCGTAACACATATCGACACCAAGGTTTCAGGTGTCTTTTCTCACGGCTCTTAAAATATATGAAGGTTACTTTTTGCCCTAAAAACACACTAAATACTGTAGACTTTAACAATATGGAAAAGAGAACAAAATACTTTTCACTGCATATCACTTTCAACTGAGCTACTCATGTTTTACATAATATGGGGGAGGTTTCTGTAATACCCCATAGCAAATATAATAATAATAATAATAATAATAATAATAATAATAATAATAATAATAATAATAATAATAATAATAATAATAATAATAATAATAATAATAATAATAATAATAAAAGGCATGATGAGGCTATCAGCCATTCATGCTTTCAATTACGAATTTCGAAGAACATGTATGATACAGTCCCACATGGAGGACTAATTAACTCATTAATTATCTGTAAGTAATGGCAAAAATAGGAGTAAGACGGTCAAAGTATGATTTGCTATGTCTTACTCGAAAATAGTTATCACTGGGGTTTTGTAGGAATCAATTATAGGACCAGTTCTGTTACTTATATATGGAAATGTTTGCCAGAGTCTGCAAATACATTTTTAAATAGTTTTGTAGATTATACAAAGATTGTGAAGAAAATGAGAGACTAAAGCTGAGCTACAAAACTTCAGGAGGTGAGAGTCTACATGAGGGGTAAGACAAGAGGTTAATGAGATTCACTACCTTCAAAACAGAAAGGATGGACAAGTCCAAAAGTAGGTACATTTCAGGTAGTCAATATCAGGAGATGGCCTTTTAAGAATCTATATACAAAAGAGATTTATGGTCAATCATATGGGCGGTTATATCTCTGGTAATGCACATGTATATTATAGTAAAAGCAGTGCATGTTTTCTTAACTAAAATATGGGTGACTTTCGGGCATATGGACAAAGAAATGTTCTGAAATATACAATATTCATGTGAGGCCTAAGCTTGAATATGCAGCACCCAAATGGAATCCGTATTTTTCATACCTAAGAAATCTTAGGTATGAGAAAAGGGTGAAGAACGAGGGGATATGGTACCAGCTATTAAATTCTTCTAAGGCTGGATAAGGAAGGAATTTTTATAAGGGTGGCTCCAGAACTAAAGGTCACATTTGGAAGCTTTTTAAGAAAACTTCATTGCAGGATGTACGGAAGTACTTTCTAGTGTCATAATAGTTGATAATTGAAATTTGCTAAACGAAGAAACAGTAAATACTATAGGCATTCATACTGTCTGGTACTTTCAAGTCTTAGGAGAGAGAGAGAGATAGAAAGAGAGAGAGAGAGAGAGAGAGAGAGAGGAGAGAGAGAGAGAGAGAGAGAGAGAGAGAGAGAGAGAGAGAGAGAGAGAGAGAGAGAGAGAGAGAGAGAGAGAGAGAGAGAGAGAGAGAGAGAGAGAGAGAGAGAGAGAGAGAGAGAGAGACGAAGCACTACAAGCACAGGGCTTTTACTTGTAAGAGCATGAAAAAAGTACACAGAAAAAGATATGAGAAACTGTTTCATATCCACCACCAGGGAACAATTATCTATCTATCTATCTACCTTGGCTGTCTCCCCCAATTGGAGGGTAGCCGACATCCTAAAAGAAACAATAAGGGGATTACTTTGCTCTATGGGCAATGACGAGGGAGCTAGCAACCGTACTGATGGCACTGCTGGAGTGCCACAGCCCATCCTCCCAGCTCTTCCACAACCTGTGTCGCTTCATAACTGCCAACTCCCCTACTGCCCCTACCACAGGGCTACCTTTGTAAGATGCAACCCCAAGGTAACAGCAGATGCCCATCAGAGCTACGTCACAATTGCTCGCCACTCATTCCTATGAACTGCTTTATATCAAAATTAGTCCCCATTCAAATGGGGATGGACACAGACATGTTACAGCTGGAGGATTAAGGCTGGATCCCATTTCTAACGCCCCACAGAGCTTTCAAATCCACATAATAATAATAATAATAATAATAATAATAATAATAATAATAATAATAATAATAATAATAATAATAATAATAATAATAATAATAATAATAATAATAATGATAACAATAATAATAATAATAATAATAATAATAATAATAATAATAATAATAATAATAATAATAATAATAATAATAATAATGATGATAATAATAATAATAATAATAATAATAATAATAATAATAATAATAATGGCTCCCAATGAAACTAGAAAATTAATTTATCTATGGTGAAGTCTATGAGAACGCTGAATAGATAAGCTGAATGGAAATTACTAGGAAAGAATGAAAAACAGATAATGAGGAGATAATATCAGCACAACAAGTAGGGCGATTAGCAAATATAAAAGGAAACGGTAAATTTAATAAAGCGTTAGTCGGCCTTTACTTGGTGAGAAAGACGACCATGAAAGCTTCTCTGATCCTTCTAGGCCTGGTGGCCTTTGCCTCAGCTAATACATATGACGGGTAAACAATACAAATCTGTGAATGCTGTATACAAAAGTTTGCTACTCCATTAAGCATTAATTTTGCTGATTTCTTCCAAACATCAACTAACTTGAAGAGTCTACAATTTTTATACTGTAATTGTTAACCATTATACTTACTCTTCATATCACTTCAGGTTCCAGGTCTTGACAGTAAGACCACAGACAACAGAAGATGCTGATCTGATCCATAGAGCTGTGAACAACCTAGGATTGGACCAATGGACCCGCCCTAAGGCATTAGGTGCACCTGTTGATATCATGATGACAGACAGACAAGCAAACAGCTTCATGAATATTCTCAGGAGCAAAAACATACCCGCTGAAGTCAAGATTGCTGATATACAAAAGTGAGTCACACCACTGAGAATATGCCAATACGATATCCGTTTTTCACCATCACAATTCGTACTATGCACTAAAACACAGTAATATCCCAAGAAACTGTCACTAAATATCAGTCTAATTAATAGAATCTAAGTGAATATCTTCAATATTAGAAATATATGCAATAAATATGCATGTATTTCTGCCAATGGATCACAACTGCTAACCTTTCTTAAATATCTTTTACAAACTCAAGAACATAATACAGTTACCTCATTGTCTAAATACTGTTTGCTCTTAAAAAACTTGCATCAGCCAAGTTATCCTGAGGTTGAGAATGTGCAACAAGCAACTATGCACAGTCTTTCAACTACTTATGCTACTTAGTTTCATACCAATCTAGTTTTAGTTACTGTACATATTTAGTCATAAAAAAATTCAATAGGCTTGACATAATTAGTAGAGAATTCTTGCTAAAGAGCTATCCTATTTTAATAAATTTTAGTACATTTACAATTCTACAATTTCCTCTAAATTTCAGAGTAATTGATGAACAAGCAACTGCTCGTGAAAACCGACCCAAGTCTTCTAGAGCATTTGATCATACAGATTATCACACACTTAATGAGGTAACAAATTATATTTTCAAGGATACTTAAGGGTTAAACTTTATTTGATAATGTAACAAAAATTAATCCCAAAATATAGAGAAGCAATAGCTTAAAATCAAAACAATACACTATATTTATGATATCAGCATCAAGTATGAGAAATTCTTAGTACTGTATAATCAAATTATTCTTTTTCAGATTTATGCCACTCTGGATGGACTTAAATCTGACTTCCCATCTTTAGTAACTGATTATGTTGCAGGTACCACTTACGAAGGAAGAGATATCCGAGTTACTGTTGTAAGTACTTGATGTGGGTTTTACAATTAGAGATATTATACACTTAATTTACAGATAAAGAACTGAAAGCATTATATAGCCTATGAAAATAAATTTAACTTTGCTCTATATCACCACCCCTACGTCAAAACTGACACTACTCCAACAAAATATTATTCCAAAGTGCCACCAAAACAAGCTATATGCTTATATACAGTCATTTGTTTTTAAATTCCTGTTTCCAGTAAACATATATTACAAAAGCAATCTCGATATTCTAGATCTCATCTGATGGTAGCAACACAAGAGATGTCATCTGGATTGACTGTGGTATCCATGCACGTGAGTGGGTATCCACTGCCACATGCCAATGGATATTGGATCAGCTTACTTCTGGATATGGCAGTGATTCTGAAGTCACAGCCCTCCTGGACACTTATGACTTCCACATCATGACTGTCACTAATCCCGATGGCTATGAATATACTTGGAATAGTGTATGTATATCTGAGACATTTTCATATTAATGCTTTTAAACTCATTTGTTACTACTTTCCATGATATTGGACCAACCATGTTCAATCTCCAGATTTGAAGCTTTATAAAAAACAAAGTTGCCATCATGTGATTCATACATATTTCTATTATTTCTAGTTAAATCTCTGCCTATACGGAAAAATTTTCTGACTAAACATTTATCTACAGGATCGATTGTGGCGTAAGAATCGCGTTCCCTATGGAGGTTTAGGATGCCATGGAACTGATCCCAACCGCAACTTTGACTCTGCATTTGGTGGTCCAGGAACCTCTGACAGTCCTTGCTCTGATATTTATCATGGTACATAGGATACATTTTCTTTTAACACTTCATCTACATTTAAGATACATATTTATGGAAGAAAAAAGGCTGCTATATTTAGCAAGGATTTAACTGCTTCCAAATCTTACTCCGATAGGTCCATCTGCCTTCTCTGAGGCTGAATCTTCAGCAGTTCGTGATTCTACAGTAGCACTCGGAAGCAGAATGAAAATGTTCATCACCATTCATTCTTATTCTCAGTACTGGATGACCCCTTATGGTTATGATTACACCCTTCCAGCTAATTATGATGAACAGGTAAAGTACATCAACACTTCAGTGCTTTGGAAAAATTACAGCACTACAAAAATAGTTAATATCACTATAAAACTAAGGTTCATATTTTAAAGAGGAATTATAAAATGTTAACTGCTGCCCAATTTTCAACAATACTTTCCCTTCGTTTATTATAAAGCAGCTTAACCTTCACATAGTCATAAAGTATTATATGTAGGTGACGATACTTCTCCAAATGATTACTCTCTCAAGCTCTACTTTCAATACAACTACAGCTATGTACTTTACGTGTACTGTACATGAATTTCTGACTGCATTGCAAATCATGTAAACTATACTCTCTACCGTGGGCCCGCATCTCACGTAGGTTTAAGAACTGTAAAGCATATTTTATTGTACGAGGTAGAACAAAATTTTCTCCTAAAAATAATTTATAACTACTGCACGTTTTTTGACATTATATGTGACGAGTACTAAGTAAAGTTCAAGACAGTGTGGTGATCTAGGCATGATTTAAAGTAGACAGGATGTTGGAAATAAGGTGTGCATAGAATACTGGCATTTCTATGAAGGAACAAATGCTGTTTTTTAATAAAGTGGGAGTTCTGGGGAACAAAATGACTGTGTAAGATTAGGAACCACTTTATATACATATGCATATGTAAGCTTAGAATCCTTCTTGTAACGGAATAATAAGAGGGTTTGCCAAAGGAATTGCACAGCAAATTTTGTACTTTGCTTGGTATCAAGGACCTAAACCAAAAATGTGCGAGGAATGCACACAACAAAATGTGTGAGGGTAATTGTGGTATAACCCATACATAGATTGAGGGTTGGAGTACTGCAGCAATGCCTGGTTTATAGCTATATCAATATCAGTAATTATTGCTGCGAAATATGTGCAAAGCTGGAAGTGCAGAATCAATGAAAATTCCAAAAATAATTACTTTGTATGAAGTCCTATATCTACACCATAATTTATATGCTATACATTACTGGGTTTATATCTGCAAGAAAGGATTAAAAAAAGTGAGTATACATAATAGAGCAACTATAAATTCTTTGATTCTGTCTATGACTAAAGGTAAAATTGTGACTCATATAGTAAACTCAGTTTTATATAATTACTTTTACAGTACCGTGTTGCTGAGACTGGTGTCCAAGCTCTGACAGCTGTTCATGGAACCCAGTTTACTTATGGAAATATCGCTGATGTTATTTGTAAGTATATACACATTTTAAATACCTTCTAAATTACATCCCTCTATCTAACTACAAGGACTTTCCATTATATAATTCTGTATCTATATTTATCCAGTACAATAGCTGGTCCAAACAAGAAAACTGCCTCATTTTTCTATAGAAATGTACTGATGACAAAGTTTTGGTTAAGAAGGCATTTTCTATATACTTTGAGAGAGATCAAACTATAGTCTTAGAATCAAAGCATCAAATATAAAAATAATATGTCTAAGAGCAAATCACATATAAATTAACTTAGTTAGTGATTAAATTACCCATGAGGGAACTCTAAATTGGCTAAAAGACTGCAAATATTATGTGTATCTTTATATAAAAAGACATGGTCATATTCATAAAAACCGTCATATGCTGCAAAAACTAGCAAGATATATCAAACTTTCTATGATATAAAAATATTCTTCTCTCTCAGATCTAGCCGCAGGTGGAAGCTCAGACTGGGCATATGATGCTACTGGGGTTCAATATGCCTTTGCTCTGGAACTCCGTGATACAGGATTCTGGGGCTTCCTTCTCCCACCTGAACAAATTATTCCCACAGGAGAAGAGACTTGGGCTGGCCTTAAGGCAGCCATTACTGCCATGCAATAGCTAATTTATCATCATTAAATATGCAAAAATAATAACTTCATTGCCCATTATAGTAACAATTACATATAAATACAGATATGGAAAACAAATGACAAATATGTCCTGCCATTTATAAAAGACTCAATAGATGTTTTACCCACTTGTAATTACACACTAACTGTTGTACAGTACACGGAATACTTTTGCTAAATAAAAATTAACAAGGCAAATGCTTCAGTAGAGGAATTTAATAACCTATGGAAAAAAAATCCAATGGAATTTCAAATTACATAAATATTTTTATAAAGGGACTCAAAAACTTCCTAATCCTATGAAGTCCATACGACACTACAGAATCTGACCAAGTCAATTTTACTTGTGTTATACCTTTTCTCAACACACATTAAATCTCTACTAAAGGTTTTCTAAGCTTCTAGGTAACTTCAATATAAATTATCAATATATGACTCAGTCATTCAAATAGTATATATTTTCATGACAAGAAAAGTAGAACAGGAGAGGGCAGGATAAGGCCCGGTTACCTATGTGTTTTGTGAAGATTGTGTTCAACCTGACTACTTTTGTGACCATTGATGTCATGACGAAAAATATACCTTTTACTACATGAAATTTCAACATGTAGAGCTATAAACTAGTACCAAAAGAATTTCGAACTATGACTTCCAATGCAATATTCTGCTGATAAACTCAAAAGTCAACGTATAATTAAACAGATAATGTCGATAAGTTCTTGAAATAAAAAAGCTATTAAATGTTCCGGTTTTACGTCATGGATTCCCTTTTCAACCAAGGGCTAGGACGATTGCCTTCTTGTGATGGTCTTGTTTTGGCAGATGTAATCGTTACCCTGAGTGCATGCCCTTGCTAACCTCAGACCGTGACGGGGCGCGAACCCTCGACCTGACACCTCAGAGTCGCGGACGCTACCAAAAAATGCTATTAAATATGCGAATAATATTCAAAATGCTTGCAAAGGATATATATATATATATATATATATATATATATATATATATATATATATATATATATATATATATATATATATATATATATATATATATATATATATATATATATATATATATATATATATATATATATATATATATATATATATATATATATATATATATATATATATATATTGGTTCAGTTCCTGAAACGTGATGTAACCCGATTTTCAGTGTAAGTTGGAACACACGTGAATACAACCCTAGGTCACCCACCTATGCTAAAAATAAATAATCTTAAACATATAAATATAAGTTCATAATTTAAGACATAAAAATAGTAAAAGTACACTATACAGTATTGTTCACCATTGCTCCTGTGGTTGGATTACATCATCATCCCCCATCTCCAACTTAAAGGGAACCATCAGATTATTTCAGCTTTTGGCTCTATACACATACGTGTCTTCAACAGGATATCGATATTTATTGCACTATTTTCAAAATATGTACATATATATACAAATACACTTCACAGTACAGTATATAATAGTCTAAAGCCTTTCCATTTTCGCTGCATCCGTGTCTTCTTCAAATTATTGATACAATGCATATCCACGTTTAACGTATTATGTATCAAATATATACATTGTTCGCTTTTTCTGCATATTTTTCATCCACAAAATTGCAATAACGCCCCTAAAAAATAATAGTAAAAAAATATGAAATTGATGAATAACGCCCATGCAAATAAATTTGAATTTTTTTTTTCATTTTAGTAAAAAATCGATAGCCTCTGAAGCACTTTTCAGCCATCCTCCTTCTCTTCTACCACTTAATGTGATTGGATATTATGAAGGTAGTGGAAAAAAAGCATTAAGAACAAACAGCAAACAAACTTTCGATATAATATTGTCAGGAAAAAGCGTGCGAGGGTGCATCAGCTGATACGGAAGTGGCAAAACGTTTGCCGATAGAGGTTCGTTCTCCCGCATCCTCCTCCTCTTCTACCGCTTAATGCGATAGTATATTATGAAGAAAATTGAAAAAAGCATTAAGAACAAACAGCAAACAAATTTTCGATACAATATCGTCAGGAAAATAGCGTGTAGAGAATATATATATTTCATTTAAGTTTCCCCTATATACGTTTTCTTTGTAACGAATTGTATATTTGATTTTTCTCTCAGCTGACTTTATTTACGTTTAGATTTCGTGCAGCACGGTAGATATGTAAAGAAGATAGAATAATGCTTACAACCAACGAATATTAATATGTAATACTATAATCTTGAAAATTAGATAAACCCCAAATAGAGTGAGTAAATAAATATTTTATGAGTAAGATATTGTGCCTGAATAGTGATAAGCATCAGCTGATATGGAAGCGGCAAAATGTTTGCCGATAGAGGTTCATTCTCCCGCATCCTCCTCCTCTTCTACTGCTAAATGCGATTGAATATTATGAAAAAAACTGAAAAAAAGCATTAAGAACAAACAGCAAACAAACTTTCGATATAATATCATCAGGGAAATAGCGTGCGAGGGTGCATCAGCTGATACAGAGGCTGCAAAACGTTTGCATTCTCATGCTCACCGCCACCATGCACATCCCAGTGTACTGTATGCATGTTGCCCACCGCATAATAGAGTACAGTACAGTATGTTAATTTCTTGCTGTATAGTAAATCTGAAAATCTTTTGTACACTCTTAAAATAGATACAGGGCTTTCTGTTTTGTTATGTACTTATAACATATGTTTTTACTTATCTTATATCTTTGGCATAGTGTGTCTAGGTACGGTTCTGGAACGTATCTATGCCCTTTATCTTTGTTCCCTATGGAAAATGACTCGTTTTTTTATGCAATTTTCAATTTACCAGTCACTTCTGAGAACCTATTTTCACGTTATTCCAAGAACAAGGTGTATACCAAAGTCTATATATATATATATATATATATATATATATATATATATATATATATATATATATATATATATATATATATATATATATATATATATATATATATATATATATATATATATATATATATATATATATATATATATATATATATATATATATATATATATATATATATATATATTTTATATATATATATATATATATATATATATATATATATATATATATATATATATATATATATATATATATATATATATATATATATATATATATATATATATATATATATATATATATATATATATATATATATATATATATATATATATATATATATATATATATATATATATATACGAAAGTCTATAACCTTCCCATTTTCACCAGAGTTGAACGGCTTAACCCCAGCAAATAAGCATGAGAACAATATGGCGTTAAATGGGAATTGGGCAACACTTCTTCTTCCCCCTTTTCCATTGTCACAGCTTTAAACAATCTTTTTGCTTTCTCCTGAACCAACAGGTGGCTCACTGGTATGTGCTGTCAATGATGGTTATCCTGCCAAAGCACTAATAACATCTTAATTACAATCATTAGCCCACTACGCTGCTTAGTAATCACATCAAATGAGCACGAGAACAATGTGGCATATGAGAGTTAACTGGGCGATGCTTCTTCTTCTTCTCAGTCTACTGCCATGTGACCATGTTTTCTTTCGCCACGCTCAACAAAGTATTTTGCATGAAGATCGTATTTACAGCTACGTATTGGTAATTTTGTAAATAAATTAAAACTAATTTCACCAAATAACCAAATACATACACAAATAAAGAAATAACACCATTAACTTGATATATACATATACAACAACGTCGCGTGATGACGTATTTGTATGATCTTCTAGTACTATCAGTGCGTCGCCTTCGCCAGAGATTTTCAGCTTTTCGCTTTTTCTTTCTCGCTTGCCTGATTTCAGCATTAAAGCAGGGCGAACGATCTTTCACTATAATTTTAACTCCTAAGAGGCCAGTTCTGGATGACCCAAACAGTGCACGGCTGCCAATGATTTTCAGAAAAAAAAAAACAGATCAAGTTGAAAAAATAAAAAAATAAATAACCCAGATTTTCAAAATATCCAATTGAAATTGAAATATATTAGTATCCCACTTACTTTTATTTGAGGATCACAACAATAATTCCACCTCGGAGACTCACTTTTTGTTGATTTCTTTTTCCCAATGAACCAAGTAATATCTACACTAGACTTAGCAGCATCAAAACATCTCTTATGTTTCACAGAAGATTTCTGTTTCAGAAGCATGGTTTTATTTGCACTCTTTAGCGTAACTTTGCAGCACTTGCAGTAGCTGTCTTTATATTTTTTAACTTGCTGAAGCCAATCCAACAATTCCGGATCTTCCAACCATTCTAACTTAAATGACTGCAAATACCATTTCCTTTTCTTAGTGGAAGAATCGCCTTGCATTTCGTCACTCATTATGATAGAAACACAAATAATAAACAACCGAAAATAATCGCCTACACAAAAAGGACAACCTTCGAGTCCAACAGTAACTGCAGTACTAATTTGCGAACTAAACTTCCGGAATTCACTGAATAACCATACTTATTGCTAGTGTTACCGAAGGAGAGTCGTCAATCGAACTTGTCTGAATCTTGTATACGGTACATACATACATGTTCAGTTGACGACTGGTTTATACTCTCAGCACAGAACGTTAGGAAATGATTTTAAGCATTTATATATATCTGATTTATTTTAAATTTTTACTAATATATGATGTATGGGAAAACCCAGAATATGAGCAATTTTAAAAAATAAAAACCCAGAAACCCAGATGGTTAGTGAAAAACCCAGATCTGGGGGAAAAAACTAGCATTGGCAGCCCTGAAACAGAGTTGTGGGGCTGGCTGTGTAATTCTGTGACTGTCAGAAAATCTTATTTTACAAACTTTTAGGACTGATAATAATTGCCTTAGATATTTCTTTATTAACTAAATGTGAAAAACCAAAGTTGGGGTTTAACACAAAAAGAAATGTTTTTGGATGAAGACAATGAAATATTTGTGTCGTTTTCAATTCGATTTTTGGAATTTCATTTCATTTCCATTTTCTTTACATTTATCATATTAAATTAATATGATGACGAAAACTTGCGAAATATTAAATATCTTACCAATAAAATTAAGATTTTTTTCCTCTAATTTTTTTATACTCCAGTAACGCATTTTGGTAAATTCATATCAAGCCCTTAAAATACCAATCCATACATTCGATTGTTACTTTAAGAGAGAGAGAGAGAGAGAGAGAGAGAGAGAGAGAGAGAGAGAGAGAGAGAGAGAGAGAGAGAGAGAGAGAGAGAGAGAGAGAGAGAGAGAGTACAATTTATTTGAACAGTTTATAAGTTCTGCGGTCCTAATTAGCCTAGTTTAAATCTGGTAGTTCACATATTTTTCATATTTATATAGCACGTCTTTAACGGTTGCGGTTTAAATTTATTCTGGATATTTAGCTTAATTACTGCTAATGCCTGTATATTTAGCAGCGTGAGAG
>JAXCGZ010009538.1:0-37500 GCA_037179515.1 Halocaridina rubra
TGTATATATTGTCTCTTAATGAAATAGGAAATGGAATGAGAAAGTGTTAACTTCTACTAATCTTCAATTTGATCTTAGGTCTCCTCAGTCTCAATTCCATGAACATTGGAGCATTAATTAAATGAACTATCATGTCAAGAACTTAAATAGGATTAACAGGAGGATATATATATATATATATATATATATATATATATATATATATATATATATATATATATATATATATATATATATATATATATATATATATATATATATATATATATATATATATATATATATATATATATATTATTTTGAATCTGTGGGGATCTCATTGAAAAGGAAAATGGTTGGAACACTTGGCTTTTTTCCATTTACCAAAAAAAAAAAAAATCAGTTAGCTATAAGTCCTCCACACATCATTAAGTGATGCATTTTTCTCATGGTCTTTATAAAAATAAAATGGGTTGGTACTTACAGAATAGGTCAGCTCTCCACTTGAAGCAAATCCTAAATGTGTATAGTTGTGATATTTCCAAATATTAATGATATGATTACATAAGGGGCTTCAGCAGTTCAGTGGTAGAGCCCGCACATTGGAAGCAACTAACGTGGATTTGAGTCCACCGCACGGCGTTAGGAAGGGCATCCAAAATTAATGCCCTTGCTCCGATATGTCTGCATTCTCCCCAGTTCAAATGGGGATTAATTATGACACACAAACAATGCTATATACTCTGATATGATTACATTGTATTTCTGACTATAAAATCTGTCAGGTCTGTCATACAGACATTCATATCATAAAACTACAGGTCATGATAGGATGTTTTATGTTGCTATCAGTCACAGTTCAAATAGGGATGGATACAGACATATTGGTGATGAGGGATTAAGGCTGGATGTCCTTACTAATGCCCCTTGGTGGGATCGAGCCCAAATAAGTTGCTTCCCAATTTGCACAAGTACTGTACCACTTAGCTACAGCTACAATCAGCTACAGGTCACAATACTCCTAAATAATATACATTTGAACCATACAGATTAATTCTGAACCTGTGAGCATCATATATAAGAACTGTTATACAGTTTTTAAATAACAAAAATTGTTCTACCATACCAGATAAGTAATTATAGTTCCCCAACAATGCAGTTTGAGGAGAACTGTGGTTTAAAATGGCACATGTTAGGTCTTTACTATACACACTATAGATCAAGAACCTGTAATTTTCTTTAACATAATGAACACAATTCTTTGCAAAACTTGCTCTCTAGTTTATGGATTATATCTTCTAAAAATATATCAATCCTAAGATTTCAACACACAAACATATATTTAATACTGCAATAAAGACTATGGATATACAATCTCAAAAATCACAACATAGTGTTATATATCACAATAATAACAATTTAATATAGAATCCATGTATATTATCGCACAATCACTACTCTGTCTTACTGTAAAAGTTGATCAAATTATCTAATCCTATTAGGTAATTATCATCCTGTTCACCATGAGCGTGAAATACGTGAGCGAAATCGATCATCTTCACCGTGACTCTTAAGCTTTGATTGTGGTTATTTGAATTATTGCAAAGCTCTGCCTTTTGTGAGGTTAAAGAAGGTGGAGACTCTTCTGGTACAAGACTGACCTGGTTGGCATCGTAGAGGATGAGTACGGAGCCTCTCCGAATTTTGTAGTTGCGCTGTAAGACTATCCAATCACGAACCTTGTGTAGTCCTTCAACAATTCCCTCGCATATCTGTTTGGATGCATTCTCATTCCAGTGACTGAACTTATCTAATGCTGAAAGAGAAAGATATTTTATATCATAACTTGAGTGTCAACACTGTTATGCTGGTCATATTATAACTTTTTCATTGTGGTGCAGTGGAAGTGTTTGGGGCTGGTAATATACTGGCCGCAGGTTTAATCCTGGGTCGAGCTTGTATTTGCTCTCAGTCTAATACTGTTACCGAATAAATTGGGCAGTTCATGGGGAGGGTCGATGATTTCCTTTAAGTTTATCCGATTACAAAGACATTGCCTGGAGATCAATGGGTTCACGTGATTGGAGAGGGTATTTGCGCACTGGCTATATGATAGGTGTATAGTTCGGCTCTGTGGTATTACTGTCCCTTGCCTCTGCCAATCATTAGAGACCTTTGGCCTTTGCAATATATCTACAAGTAATAAGGGAGAATGATCTGACAATACTATTCCTTCTTAAATGTCTTTATTTACCATAAAACAAATAATGAGGGTTAAGGATGGGTGTGGTATATTGAACCCAGTCTCCTTTAAACGGCTGTTACCACAGGTATTGAACAGAATATATGCCTTTTTATATGAAAAAAAGATTCGTATTAAGTCAAACTATGGGTTTAGCTACTTTAAGCTTAATTTAGATTCTAGACTTTTCGTTTTTGCCGTTTTTTGTCACAAATAGTCCCCATTTAAAAAGGGGGTTGACACAGATAGCGTGAAGCTGAGAGATTAAAGCTTTATGCCTTCCCTAACACTCTTGCTAATGTTGGGCACGTCACTTCCCAGATTTCGCTCCCTACCAATGAGCTAACACAGCCTCCTATTCATATTCGAAACTACTACTTTTGCAATACGTCTACTTATATTTGCAAAATGTAAATTGGACACTAAATATGTTCAGACTATAGGAACAGAAGGAGACCTCAAGCAATATGAATATCATCTACTGACTAAAAAGCAGATATTACAATTACCTACTGGTAACTTAGTGATAGAGCACACGAGTCAGGAAGCGACTAATGCAGGTTTGATCCCACCATGGGGCATTACGAAGGGCATCCAGCCTTAATCCCCCAGCTCCAACATAAGTGTTCACTCCCTCACCTCAGTGGGAACACATTGTGACACGTGAGAAGGTGCACACTTACCATTAAGTACTTGATCATTTGTGAGCCTTTTACAAGCATCAGGGCGTAAATTAAGGATGTACTGACCACTGACAGGATTTACAATGCGTACTCCTGTGAGACAGAATCCGAGAGAAGTTTGGGTAGCATATGTTGGCCTGGTCTAGATAGAGCAAAGAATAGAGTTAATAAACATATTGAGCTTTTTAGAAGTTACAGGTTATTCTGCAAGAAGTTTATTTTGTTAGTTTAGTATGATATTAACTCTCTGATAATGAACATAGCATTTAGTTCGCATCCTTTAGAATAAAGATTGAACCGCAGCAATGCAGTGGTTAAACCATTCGGCTATTAGAAGTGTTCAAGCCCACTTCTGGAAACTAGAAAGTTAATCCAGTCTTAGTTCCCCAGCTCCAACCTGTCTCTGCCCACCCCAATGCAAATGGGGTTTAATATAAAAACATAAAATGGTAAACAACAACTTACCATATAAAGAATTCATATAATCAAAACGAAACAGCAAGAAAGGTATTGTTTAAAGAAACTGTATACAACCCTCATTAACACAAACTAATTTTAAATTCATTATTGCAGCTAATGCATTGGGGCCTTGGCAGCTCAGTGGTAGAGCATACAAGTTAGAAACTGGTTAACACGGGTTCGATATCTGCAGGGCATTAGGAAGGGCATCCAGTCTTAATCCCCAGCTCCAAAATGTTTGTACCTACCCCTATTCCAATAGGGACAATTTTGACACAAAATTATTCATTGCAACTACTTCATATATGGGTAACAAGTACTGTACTTATCTCAGTGCTCATCAAAACCACAAATATATACCTTGTTCTCTGGTTTTGGTTTTTTAGGGTAGTCCTGAGAAACGCCAATTTTAATATCCATTACGCAAGGATTTTGAAGATCATGTGCTAGATCTTGAAGCACCAGATGTGGTATCACTGAAAAACAGAAACACAAATTTATTCAGTCAAAACAAACAGAGAAACTTTCTAAATAGACTGTGTATATGTTGTTGTTGTTTGATGTGTTATGTGTCACTATTAATCCCTGTTTGAATGGGATAGACACAGGTTGGAACTAAGGAATTAAGGCTAGATGCCCTTCCTAATACAATGCAGTGGGAGCGTGCGTGGATCAGTCATTGACCGAGTTGTGGTCTTACCACTGCACTACTGCTGTCCCACCATTAGAACAAAAGAAACTCTCTTCAGCAACCATTTGACTTCACACTTAGATAGCTTTTCTCAAAGTTTCTCATACAGCCCCAAAGCTATTAAAAAAAATGTATACAGCAAAGTGAATTACTTAAAAATTACATTTCTTTGCTTGATTATAAGTCTAAAATAATTAAGAGGGGGAGCAAGAGATCTCCCTCTGTGTTCCTCTAAACTGTAAAAGTCGACTAAATGAGGTGGAGTGAGGGGACTGAGAATTCCTTTCTTTGTATTTTCTTGCAACAGAGTGTCAAGGTTTTTGCTGTGACTCAGCCATCCTTCTTTAAAGGAAGATTATGGTTTTGTATATAGGTAGCTTAATTGTAAGTCTTTGAAACTTATAAGACATTATAATTAATTATGCATACCTTGGTCAGTATCCTTCTTCACTTGTTGACACCCATAAAACTTTGGCATTAATGGTCTTAAAGCGACATCAACTGATTTCTTGGATGCTGCGACTAGCTCATAGAATGACAACTCGTCTCCACATACTGGAATCAGTTCTATTGAGAAACAATAACTGTTATCAAATAAACCCATAATATTTTTAAATTTTAGTTCATATAAAATGCCAATTCATTGTCACCTACAGGGAATCAGCTCTACTTTATGGGGAAGCACTTGTGAAACAGAAATAAATTTTCTCATTATGACTCAAGTCTGATAACAGATATATGGCATTCAGAACACAGAGCTATTAAATTACAGTATATTTCTCATTGTTTACTAACTATAGAGTATGCTCTGTAGCTTATTAGAAGGCCTTAATTTCAAATATGTTAAAAGCACTTCAGTATTAATACATACGAATGAACTGACATATTTTATACTCTACCTTCACTCTTTGCATCTTTAATCCATTTTTCCTCGACTGGAAGGACATCAGAGTCTCTGTTGTATGTAGGATTAGCATTGAGTTTTATGGGCTTTAAAATCTGTCCATCCTTGTTCTTCAGTACACCTACATATAAAACAATAGCATTTAGCATAATGTATGGGACCCATATACACAATACGTAATTAGCAAATTTTTACTCTGCAAATACCGTCATAAATAATAATTTCATATCTTGGATCATCTGTCAGGTAGTAGGTTTGCCCATTTCACAAGTTGACCATTGCAATAATACAATTGAAGGTCTTTTGGATTAAAATAGGACAGGCCAAGACAGCTTGATGTCAAGTCTTCCTTCAGTTACGATTCTTTCCTTTGCCTACACCTACATCGAATACTTTGGGGTATTCTATATACTTCTCTTTTTATCCCGCCATAGCTAAAGGGTCACATCACTCCCCATCTCTGTTTCTCGTTGTTATATGTTTTCATGGAGCCTAAGCCCGATGAGGGCAATTTTGCCCGTCTCGGTGTTATATTTGCATAAATAAAAAATATTATATGTTACACTGCAGGTATTACAATCAGTTAAGTTATTCATTACTTACATGATAAGGAGCCGTTGTGCCAACCTGCTACTTGATGTTCACATGGTATTAAGTCTCCCATATTGTTTCAAGTGCACATGCATTGCATAATTTATATCTGGAAAAACAATTATTTGTTATTCAATAGCTTAACTAATAGTGTTCTGTAATAAATCACAGACATAACATGTTTGTCAGACTTAAGCAGCGCTTGATTTTTTTTTTTTTTTATTCAGTCCCATTCCCGAAATGTACAGGCACTGCTCACTTGATAGATTTATATATATATATTTCGGAAATTCCTACCCATGTGACGTTACATGATATCTGGTCTAGTCAGATATAGCTAGGTGGGAATGATGGTTTAGGTAGTTCCAATAGACAAGTTATGCACTCATAATCATTCTTCCTACTCTAGCCTGCTGGCTAGTACAGTGGTAACGCGCTGGCTTCGCATTCACGAGGTCGAAAGATCGGTCCCCGTCCAAGACCGAGAGTTTAAGCTGTTTACTGGCAGGTTACTGCTGTGGTTGGACACCACAGTGGGGGGTTGGGGCTTGTCCTATATTAAATACACTTATAGTTCTTATTAGCCACTTTGTGTCACTTCTTCTTCTTCTTCCGGTTTTACGTCACGAAATCCCTTTTCTACCGAGGGCTAGGACGGTTGCCTTCTTGCGAAGGACTTGTTTTGGCAGATGTAATTGTTACCCTGAGTGCATGCCCTTGCTAACCTCAGACAGTGACATTAATCCCCATTTGAATGGGGGTGGACACAGACAGATAAGAGCTGAGTAATTTAGTCTGGATGCCCTTCATTTGCACCCAGCAGTGGGCTGAGACATGGGTTTGTCACTTCCTGAGTTAAGCATTCTAACCACTGCGCTGCATTACATACACTTGAATGAAGATCTCGTATATATCTCATATACCGATCTTCTTCTTCTTCTTCTTCTTCCTCTATTTGCGTTCCCATTTTCATATGGGGTCGCATCTCTTCACTAGTCGTCTCCACTGGTTCCGGTATCTCATATACCGATCTAAAAGTAAGAATTTTTCCAGATAGCCAATTCAATATTATCCCAACAAACCAGTCTGTAGTTTATGGTACTTTTGACGATATATCCAGTGTGTAAAAGCACAATTTCTGATGTGCATTGACCAATTTCTTGCTGGCAACTTTAATTTCAAAAATACATCATTTTCATGTTGACATTCATAAGAGATGAGTGTGGCTGCCGTGGCTGGGTTGGTAGCATGCATGACTTTGTCTGGTTGTCAGTTTGAGACCCGCCACGGTCTGAGGTTAGGAAGGGGTTCACTCAGGGTAACAGTCATATTTGCCAACACTAAAGTTCTTTGAAAGAAGGCAACATCCTAGCCCTTAACAGAAAAAGAAGTCTGTGATAAAAAACTGGATCATCAAAATCATCATACATAAGACTTGAGTGGTTGATTATATCATAATAATAAACATTTCACTTATATCTTAGTTCTCTTGCCTCATATGCGATTGGCTGATGCCATGGGCCAGCTTACTACATGTTTTGATCTGCCACACCCAAATACACCAGCTTGGCAGCAGCAACAATATTTGGGGGCAAACAAAAGAATATATATAAAAAATTTCGCTGCATGATTAATTTTCTACTTAAGAAATGGATAAAAGATTACTGTAACACTCTCCAGCAAATGAAATAAAACTACAAAACGTTGGGAAAATAATTAAATCATCTAAAATACAATAATTTCAATTACTGACTATTTCTTAACTAGGAAGAACTAACATAACTTACCTAATGACACGAAAGCTGACCTACTGTAATAAATTCAAGAGATTTTTCCAACTGGGGGTGTGAAAGTAAACACATTAACTATACTGTGTGATGTTTTGATGCAATAATTTACCCTTTAAATAAAACTGTACTATTAAAATATTTTCGAATTTTTGGGTGTGGTAGAGAAAAAACTGAGAAATATATTTCCAAAGAAACCAAGAGTGCATGTCAGTTCTCAACCAACTAGTAGTTAAATTATTTCTTATTTTGTTGGATTCTTAATTTCATTATATTATCATCACAGTTCTGCTTGTGGAATATAATGGTTCATTTCTTATACCTTCTGGGGATTCGCGGTAGTATATTGGTTGGAGCGCTCGACTAGGGAAGTGACAAACCTGGAACACCTACAGTTTAGCGGGGCATACCAATGTTCAAAACCTACCAATACATGGCGATAGGCTCTGACTAGAGAACTGGCGGATGAATACACAACAAAAATGGTGACAATAGGTATACGAAACAATTTATTACTATCCTAACTAAAAATACCTCCCTAACCTCTTAGTCCCCCCTGGAACCCCCCCATCTTACTATCCTAACTAAAAATACTTACCTAACCTTCAGTCGAACTAACCTGAGTGGAGGGATGAGGTCGTTGGGCGGCATGGCCCGCTAAACTGTAAACTACCCACAAATCTGTGTTCGAGCCCACCAAGGGGCCCTAGGAAGGGCATCCAAACGTAATTACCCAGTTCCAACCTGTCTGTGTCCACTCCCATTGGAATGAAGGTCAGGTGACATAAAAAGATTAAGCAACAATTTACTGTACCTTCTAATGCTTCTTTAAAGTTAAATATTACGTACTCAGTGAATGAATTCCTCCAGAACTAATCACGTCATAATGGTCATTTTAACATAGAGAAAAAAAAGTATTAACTCTTTGCTACTCTTAAAATGTATGGTTTATTTTACCTTCAAACTAACATTGTGCAATAATTTCTCAAAAAATACCACCTTCATTGAAATACGATAACACAAAACCTGATATTTCCTAGAAGCATAATTTCAAGGTGGGATTTCATACAATAATAAGTGGCCGCTCAAGCAGAGTGGTAACTCTATCTACTTTGATTCGTCAGGTCGTGGTTTCTGGGCCCATCGCGGTCTGAGGTTACAAAGGGCATTCACTCAGGGTAACGGTGGCACTTGCCAAAAGTAAAGTCCTTCTCAAAAAGGCACCTTCTTAGCCTTTAGTGGAAAAAGGGAGTCCGTGACGTCAAATCAGTTCACATGATAAGGAGAGATTTCCGTCTGCTTGAATGTTGTGATCGCTTACTTTACTAATATATTCCATACTTCTTCCGTGCTTGAAAAAGCAAACAGGAATTTGGGTCCTCATGGAACCACTGAAAAAAAATATGCAAAATGACCACCTGGGGGATTGACCGAGTCAGAGCACACATACACTCACTCCTCTTAGCTGTTATTTTGCCCTGTAAATGCTATATTCGGTTTTTCGCAAGAGGAAAACCCCAGATTACGTAAATTAATGCTAATCTTCTTACGAAAGATAAAAACTAGTTTTAGATTACGTCGTAATAATTTCATGATAACATCCGTTTTTTCTATGTATTTTAAAAAAAGACATATCTATAACCATAATCCACCTTACATTCAAAACGCTTTTTTCATTTTTTTTTTTTTGGGGGGGGGATCATGTCAAGATTAGCGAACCCAACATCTCCATATCAAGAACAGCGAACTCAGTGATTCTCATATAAAGAATGGCCAACCCAAATACCTTCATGTAAAGAAAAGTAGACCTTGAACAAGATATATTTCATGAACTTATTTATTGACAAATGAACAATTAAACTAACATAATAGTAAATTTCCATTAAAAAAATAAACTTAGTCATTGAAAGGATATTACATGGCGATTGCATTACAGAACCCTGATAACCTGTCAGCCGTATTTCGTTCCATCCACATGAATTGATTTAAATAAGCTTGTAGAAAAGTGCGTCTGCTTCCTCACATATTCTTAATTTTAGTCTTGTGCTTTGTCCAGTATGATTCTGTATGTTGTGTGTGAATGCCTGTCTGCGGGTCAGCGAGGTGCAAAGAATGGTTGACAGTTCTGTGGTGGTAGTCTGGATTATGAGCTAGGTAGTCACCGTGGCTCAAGCGGTAGCGTCCACAACTTTGAGGCGTCTGGTCGAGGTTTCGCGCCCCGTCACGGCCTGAGGTTAGTAAAGGCATGCACTCAGGGTAACGATTACATCTACCAAAACAAGTCCTTCGCAAGAAGGCAACCGTCATAGCCCTTGGTAGAAAAGGGAGTCCGTGACGTAAAACCGGAACAAGTCTGGGTTATGGGCTAGATTACTGTAAGCTCGCCATTCATCGCTGTGAATACTTGATCCAGATCTCATCACGACTTTGTACAGTATCGACCAAGCCAAAAACCCAAACTTGACTATTAGGTGCCCTTCCTCGAACCCAATAAACTTCTTGTAAAGAATGGCGGCAGACCCTGTTGTGAGTCGGTTCGCTAATCTTGACATGATCCATTTTTTTCCTCTTTTTTATTTCCCTTTTTTTTTGTGTGTGTGATTCAGGAATGAATATATTTTCTTAGTTGTTTATTCGATTTTTTTTTTCCAACGTGGAAAACTTTTCTAACATATCCTTTTGAGGTTCCCAAAGTTGCGTTGAGATTAATGAGTTGCTTTTATAAGGGAGGACCTCTCTCTCTCTCTCTCTCTCTCTCTCTCTCTCTCTCTCTCTCTCTCTCTCTCTCTCTCTCTCTCTCTCAAATTCGTAACTATTAAGATATATATATATATATATTATATATATATATATATATATATATATATATATATATATATATATATATATATATATATATATATATATATATATATATATATATATATATATATATATATATATATATATATATATATATATATATATATATATATATATATATATATATATATATATATATATATATATAATGTGTTTTATTTCGTGTCCTTGTCACAATGATACTCTTAAATTTTATCACCCTATCTTATCTTGGTAGATATTATGATTATTATTATTATTATTATTATTATTATTATTATTATTATTATTATTATTATTATATAGAAAGTTCAAATAGTTGTAGTAGTAGTACATACATATACACATGCCCCATTTCCCCTTGTAAAGGGGTGGCCGAGTCAAGAAACGCACATTCACCACGATCCACGCTGACCTAAACCACCCCTCTTCCTACGAATAGCCAAGAGTTGTAGTAGTGGTAGAGCCCCCGTCACGGACTGAGGTTAGTAAGGGCATACACTCAAGGTAACGATGACATCTGCCAAAACAAGTCCTTCGCAAGAAGGCAACCGTCCTAGCCCTTAGTAGAAAAGGGAGTCCGTGACGTAAACCCGAATCCATCCAGTAGTAAAAGTAGAGCAATACTATATTTGATTTGATAAAATCAGGGACTTTTTTACTTAATTTGAACGGATAACTGAAGTGGTTAGATAGTCTTATAACATTCTTTCAATATAATTAAAATTATTAAAAGTTTTATTTTGACACTCCAAGCAAGTGCCAAGAAAACACTTAAGTAATGAAAGTATATTTAAAGCTACTAAATAAATAAAATCCCACCGATGGACGTTATAAAGGGCATCCAGCTCTAAACCCCCAGCTCCAACATGTCGTTGTTCACCCTATTCGATCGTGGGGACTACTTGTGATACATGACGATGTAACTCATTTCTAAATTGGACGAGAATGAACTTAAATAATTTAACCTATCATGTAAAATTCGTGAGTTTTATCCGCACTGCGTGTGTGAATGTAAACATCTACCAGCCTCCTGGCTAGTACAGCGGTAACGCGCTGGCCTTTCATTCGCGAGGTTGAGAGATCGGTTCCCGGCCAAGACCGAGAGTTTAAGCTGTTTACCGGTGAGGTTACTGCTGTGGCTGGGCACCACAGTGGGAGGTTGGGGTCTTTGCCGGCTGGCGACCGCCCTATGGGTCCTCCATGACCCGTTCCACCCATCTGTGGGTGAATACAAAAAAAATCTACCACAAAATGAATTACTATCTATGTACAAGAGCCATATTTCCCCTTGTAAGGGGGTGGCTGAGTCAAAGCAAAATGGCTATCTGCGGGAAAAAAAAAGTATATGGGACGGGATTCCAGTTCCCTCGTGCCTCTCCATTTAGTGGATTTTACGAGACACGGGGGAACACAGAAAAAGTATTCTAGCCCCCCTCCCTGTTACTATATTAACTAAATAGACAAATCAATTCTTAATTTTATATCATTATTTTAAGTTATACTGAATCAACCTCATCGTCCATTGTAGAGAGACAATAGCAGGAGGGTCTGCCCTTCTCATATCTGTCTTGTTCTTCATTCCACTTTCGTGCTTTTCCTCCATTCTATTTTCCCCCTCCAGTGATAACGCCATCGCTGATTCCCCCCCCCCCCCTCCCCTTTTTTCTATCCCATCCTAATGATGATGACGTAATACCTCTTATGGTGATGTGTCAACTGTTGCTACCTGAAAGTCTTTCGTAATAGTGAACTTAAGTAAAACCCGAACTCTGCTTTTCTTTTCTTTTTATAATATTGGCCATACTGTTTGTTTGTTTGTTTTTCCTCAGTCAGATCCTCGTACTTTTATACATATTAATTATATTCTATAGTTTTAAGAGTCAGGAACAGATATGGTAATGTGCCTAGTAATGTTTTAGAGACAGCAAACGAGATAAACAGAGCATTCCAAGGAGTTTTTGTTCAAGGAGAAACTCGGAACATGCCGAAGTTTGTGACTAGATATAGCGGACCTGCGATTAAAAGTGTACAAGTTGATGAAAATACTGTCAAAGATCTGCTTAAGGACATAAATGGTAATAAGTCTGGAGACCTAGCTGGTATTCACCCTAGAATGTTATAATGAACTAGCCTTACCCGTCTCAAACATTATTACACTGTCGCTTGACGCTGGATTAGTACCTGATCTCTTGTTACTGGCTTCTGTGTGCCTTATATTCAAGAACGGCGATAAGCTCAACCCTCTCAACTATAGACCAGTCCCATTAACGTGTGTATTATGCAAGATATGTGAAATTATAATTAGCAGAGTCCTGGTGCAACATCTGGAGGAAAACTACCTTGTACATGATAGTCAACATGGATTTAGAACAGGAAGAAGCACTCTTACTAATTTGCTAACATACTAAGAATACTTGACTTTATCTACAGACAAACAAATCCCAATGGATGTAAATTATTTAGACTGTAGGAAAGCATTTGATACGGTACCTCATTGTAGGTTATTTAAGAAACTGGAAATTTATGGAGTGAGAGGTGATATCTTATAGTGGATTGGATCCATTTTATCTGGACGAAAACAATTTGTTGAAATAAGAGACACTAAATCAGACATATTAAAAGTAACCTCAGGAGTGCCACAAGGATCATTTTTGGGACCAATCTTATTTTTAATATATGTAAATGACCTAGTAAGTGAAATGGAGTGTCCAGACCTTCTCTTTGTAGATAATATAAAAATCTATAAAATTATTTCTTCAGAAGATGGCATTAGATCTATGCAGAGAAACATTAAAATATTAGAAGAGTGGAGCAACATGTGGCTGTTAGACTTCATTATTGACAAATGCATAACTTTTCATGTGGGGCACAGAAATCCAAATTTTGAGTATGAGATGAATGGCCAAAATCTTGATAAGGATGAGGTTGTGAAAGATTTAGGTGTCCACATGTATAGTGACTTATAACCAGCTCATTATGTGAATAAAACAGCACCCAAAGGAAATTAAATGGTTGGCCTTATAAGGCGGAACATTCCCTATATAGTTTGGACGCATGTAGATCACTATGCTGATCTTAAGTCAGACCACATCTAAAGTACGCCATTCAGATTTGGTACCCTTAGGACATTACTGAACTTGAAAAAGTACAAAGGCGAATGACTAAGCTAGTTCCAGAGTTGAAAAATCTTGAATGTGGGACTAGATGCGAGAGACTAGGTCTCACGACTCTTGAAAAAAGAAGGCAGAGAGGTGATTTAATCGAAGTTAACAAGATTCTTAGTGGAATGGAAAAAAATGACTATCACATCTTCTTTGAATATAATGATACTCAGACTCGCTCAAACTCTTGTAAGTTGCACAAACGTGGGCATTGGAGGACTCTAACCAGAGCAAATTCTTTCAGTGTGAGGTTATTAATTAGTGGAATTCGCTTCCTGAGGATGTGGTCTGTGTTCCAGCTATTAGAGAATTCAGAGCAAGACTCAATAGATACCTGGAGTAGATACTGTAAACCGATAAGTTAATTATAAGTTAAGTACTTTGTGATATATATGATAATGTCATTATAATCAATCAAAATTAAGTGGATTGAAAATAGATGGAAAATGATTACAAAATGTTAAAATGAATGTGATATAACTTTAATTATATTTAGTAGGATTGAAATAGACGGAAAAGGATTAGCAAATGTGATTTATATGTGGAAAAGGAATAGAAAATGTGATTTATGGAAAGGAAAGAAACTGTGAATAAAAGTATTTGAGTGTATTCCGTCTCTGGGTTTGGTATTTAGCGATTCGGCATTTCTAGTTATTACTAAAGCTCACTAGTAAACAAACGGTGGACGGGTGGTGATAAGTGTGATGAAAGGCAATGTTTTGTGGCTGAAAATTATCATTTCCCCATTTTTTCCCCATATAATGGGTGTTAGAACATCTCACGCGTATATTCCACTCTTGAGTGTTATTTTATTCGTGTGTGAAGTTATTCCAACGAATGATATTAAGGGCCTTGACGATGCCATTCTATTTAGAATGAACTGGCCTGGCCCAGAGAGAGCCTTGCTATTGGTTAGTTCTTATGTATTTTTGGAAAATATTGAGCAGGATTTAAGGTGTCTGCTCTGCCCGGGTGGTATAGTATGTGACTGAATCGTCAGTTCGTCGATTCCAGACCTGCTGCGGTCTGAAGTAAGAAAGGGCATCCACTCAGAGTAATGGTTACATTCTTCCAAAACCAAAGTCCTTCGAAAGGATGCACCATCCTAGTCCCTACTAGAAAAGGGAATCTGTGATGTAAAACCAAATCATCGTTGAGCACGGCCCGATAGAGTCATTACGGATCTTCCATGTGGCCTTAGGGATAAAATGTTTGCCTACCCAAAGAAACCAACTAGATTGCTCTAACTATAACAACCTACCTTCTCTTCATTGCTTGTCTAAGTTGTACTAAAGAAAGAGAAATTAAAAGAGGGAGACTTTTGTAGTCATCTGTAGCTTTCCCACATAAGAGCTCTCTAGGACACACAAGCAATATAATAGTACTTTCTGTCTTCCTCTTTTCCTAGGATGACTGGAGATTTGATGGATCCACATTTTTTCTCTTTTTTTATTTTTTTCAGGAGTCTCTAGAGTATGAAAAACTTTTGATGACAACATCTAACAATGAACAGTTTCACTGTCTTGTTCCCGTCAACATTGGTGAAAATAATGTAAGTGAAACTTGGCAATGCAAAAGTTGTATTCTCATATATTAGCAGTTGTATTCAATGTTTTAGATTTGAATGTGCTTATGCAGTGACCTAAATATCAATCCCTTTTTGGTGTACAGTTGTACAGTAGTATTTGTAGATTTAGAAGACCTACTGTGTAATGCTTTATATATTATTTTCTTTTTAAACTGGACATCATATTCAATTCATTGTACAGGATTACAGACAGTATTATCTAGATTTACCAATGGTAATGACCATTTTGCTATTAATACTAGAAATGTTTTAATTTGTTTGATTACTGACGTGAACATCATAATTCGTTTATTGAACAGGACTACAGAAACTGACATCTAATTTTAACAATGCTAACGACCATTAAAAAGTTAATACTAGCATTGCTTAACTACATTTTGTATGTTAGTATTTTGCCCTGATCACCTTAAACTATGACCCTGTTATGTGTTTTCGAGGTTTAGTGTCTAATTAATCCATTATTGTTATTTAACTCCAGGTATTTAACACAGAAGTCATTATTGGTATCCCTAGGACCTCATCATTTTGTAAGTCAATTTTTCTGCTATTTTAGGACGATGGTGACCAGTACAAAGGCCCAAGCGCAATAAGTTTGCTAATGCCCCTCTTCCAAAAGCAAACTTGCAATCTGCGAGTAAGTTTTATTCTTTTCAATAAGTGTTATTTCCATCATTAAGCTCTTCCCCAGCATCAACAGTCTGTATCGTTTCTTGCCTGTCTGATATATTTCTACAAAGACAAAATATCTTGTCAAAGAGTTATCACATGTAATTACGCTTTGAACAAGTATTCTTGTCCATCCCAGCTCTTTCTGAGCCCTCCTAAGGCAGAGAGGAGTGTTTTTGTGTTAATCGTACGTCTTCCAACCCCACTTACAACGTCTCAGTAACAGGTGAGACTTATCAAAAACGACTGCTCTCAGTTTTTCCTCACATAAGAATCGCAAAGTTTTTTGGAAAAAACTCTCCGGGGAAAAGTTTAATGATTGATATAATTTTACCTTTCTACAATTACTTAATGTAGTAAGTACTGAAGACTACTTCTGTTTTTTTTTATCTAAACTCAAACAATATGAAACAACACTATGATCTCTTGATTTTTTTTGTGAAAATTTTCTAGTTGTCTTTATGCTTAGTAGCCAGGGATGTGCTGTATTGCATATAAAGTTTGCTCTGAAGTAGGTTTTTCAAGAAATTCTTTAAATATATATTAATCTTATCCTTCAAATGGGATTAGCATTTGTACTGGATGCAAGGCACCTTTTGCACTGATGAGCTAATGATAACTGATGTAGCTTATGCAAATTCCTGATACAAGCCTTTTTTCGAATTGATAGTGTGATAAGTACTCTGTTCCTGAGGAAGAGTAGAACTGAACATTGTGTTACAAGAGAGGGAATGTAAGTAGGGTTTAGAGGACCATAGTAATATGAGCTTTCGACTAGGGAAGTGATTAATCTTTGTTCGAGCCCACCACTGAGAGTCAGGAATGGCATCCAGCCTTAATTCACCAGCTTCAATCTGTCTGTGTCCACTCCTAGTTGAATGGGGATTAATAGTGACACATAATGCGGCAAACAACAGCTTTTCTTAATGATTTAGAGATTACCCTTGTATATGAAAGATTGGATTAAATTGGGGTGGACACAGGTTGAAGCTTGGATGCCCTTCTAAATACCCCATGGTTGGTTTGATTGCAGGTCTGTCACTTCCTACGCCGAGTGCTCTAACCACTGCACTACTGTAGTCCCCAAAATTATGTTCAGTAAGAATTTGAATATATATAATTAGAACTAGTTAATACTGAAGTATTCTCAGTGCTTTTAGAGATAGATGAAAGAAGACTGATATGATTGCTAAAAATGCATTTTCTATTTATGCTTGGTGTAGCTTCCCGTTTTTTAAATCACCTTTCAAATGGGGGTGGACAAAAACAGGTTGCAGCAGGGGAATTAAGGCTAAATGACCTCCGTAATGCCCCACTTATATTAATGTTATTTACACGCTTTGTTGCTGTAGCTTGAATCATACTGGACGTACGAACTATGCCATGGATCTCACTTGAAGCAATACCGTGATGAACGAGAGGGCAAGACAACGCGGAGTCACGAATACATCCTGGGAGTTACGTCATTGGAGGAACTTAGTCAGCTTAGTAAAGACTTCTGATAACTGTCCAGATTAGATTTATTTCTGGTCTTCATTACTTTTCGTATACAGGATTGAGAGAGGGCAAGAATACCTCCTTCGTGTTCCCTTGCATGTCGTGAAAGTTGACTAAATGGGGCTGTGTGTTGGGACTGGGAATTCCTTCCTTTGTATTTTCCTCCTGCAAAGAGTCAAGTTTATCCTTTTGTACCTAAGGGGCAAGAATGCTAATCCCTGTCCCCTATCCAAAAAAGTGTACTAAGTTGGGTGGAGCAAGAGAAACAAGTTTAATTGACTCTAGGTATTCCCCTTATGAGGGGGTTATGGCTTTTGTATATGGATTGATCTATTGAATAAAATACATCAACTACAGCGGGTCCTTGGTTTACAAGGTTCTCAACTTACGATGTTTCTTGGTTTCGATGCATCTCCCATAAATTATTATGATTGTTTTATGATAATTTTTGGTCTGTATTATGTCTCCAAAATGTAAAGCAGATTATTCTGATGGAATTGCTTTGAAGAAAAGAAAAGCCATCTCCAGAGAAGTAAAATTAGAGATAGCGAAATATGTCTCCAAAGTGTAAAGGCGATTTTTCTGATGGCAGTGTTTTGAAGAAAAGAAAAGCCATCACCAGAGAAGTAAAATTAGAGATAGTGAATATCTTGGAAAAGGGGGAAACTTTACTACTGCATAATTATGGGTGGGTGATATAGATGCCTATTTAGATATGTTCAGGCTTACGTGGAAAATTGGGTTACGATGTGTCTTGAACAGAACTCCGTCAGAGGTCAAGGACCCCCTGTATTTGTAAATAAAAAGTAGGACTAAAACCAGTTTAGTTTACATACTTCTGAATTATCTCCAGTTTACATACTTCTGAATTATCTCCAGTTTACATACTTCTCAATAATATCCAGCTTTTCTTAGCGACTCTTCTTGCTTATAAACTTCCGATTGAAAATGTGAGTTTTTAAGTTGGGAAAACATTCCTCCGCTGCCTCTCTTTTGTTACAGTTGTGGCCAGCCTGTGCTTCAGCAGAATGATTTGTTATGTACGAAATACAGGAAGTTCTTGGAAACTTGATTCTTTTATAAGATGATTTTTCTTTTGTTTATAGAGGATATTATTTTTGTTTGAAGGCTATGACGTGTTTATATGATAGTAGGGTAAAGATTTCATAGTGGAAAGACTGTTTTCATTTTGAAGAAGTTCTTTGATTCATGATAGTTGGCTGATTAATGGAGATTTAAGTCACAGCTTATGAAATGTTAAAATTGTCAAGTTCATAGACACTGAAGCCAGATAGTGGTAATAAAAATTACTGTTACGAGTTACAAAAAAAAAGTTAGCCAAAGAATTTATGTAAAATGTTGTTAAATTAACAAATGATTGTACTTGAATGCAAGAATGAAATAATGTACCGAACATTGCTCTCATTGTACATGGATGGCTTTGTGCTCCTGTATAAACTTTTGAAAGTATGTATGGGTTTATTTATCTACTTTGTAAAGATGGTAAGGTTAGGTCGGGTTATAGAGTGACCATGGGGTTATGTCTGTGGAAGATCTGCGTATTTTTTAGGTTTATCATCTTTAAAGTGACCTTTTTATTTTAGTGTCCTATCATATTATCCATATCTTCCAGGAACTAGACTTGAGGAGGACCTGAAGATTAACCCAAATCCTGTAATTCCAACTATAAAAGTAGAAGGGAAAATTATGCCTTATTTTATGGTTAACTACACCGGAGGCACAACTTGTGACTTGACTAATGGGCCTCGTGTGAGCCACATTCTCTTTGTCTGCTTTGAAGATGGACGTCACGATATTTACAGTATTAAGGAAACTTATACCTGTGAATATGAAATTGTTGTGCTGTCTCCAACTCTCTGCCAGCATCCATCTTACAGGTAGGCTAAAAGAGGTGCCAAGAATACAGAAAGCAAAGAGAAACAGATGGGCTGTGTTGTGACGTGTCAAACATGAAAGGATAATAATAGATGTGTGATGTATATGCCAGAATATTCAGTGTTGATGTAGACATAGAAAAAGAATCGTAACTGAAGGAAGACTTAACAGCGAGATGTCCCAGCCAGTCCTATTTAAGTCTAAAATTACCTTCATCTGTACTTTTGCTATAAGTACCTTGCTTCATAGACTTTGGATACATATAGTATGTCATTGGATCAGGAAAGAGAGAATGCAAGAGATAGGAAGGAGTGAATATAGATTGTGTGTATGTGACATGGGCCAAAGGGATATCTCGTATTGGCTGGCTCAGTAAACTGGGATAAGTGTGAAGGTAGGGGGGTTGCCATAAGATGAATTGGTGGTGGGTAAATCAGCCTCACTGCAGATCTTTGCCCACTTGCTCTGTTGGTGATGTAAGCAGGATGGTGGGGGTGGCATTGTGGCAGCTCTTTATCCCCAATGAGTTAAATTTAGTGATGGAGATATATTAGCTTCTTGTAAATGCGTGTGCTTTGACTCGACAATCCCCTTACATGGAGGATTGTGGCCATTATATTGCCAACTACGGAATACTGCCACTACACCATAGTGTCACATAGGAGAGAAAGGGGATTGCAGCCCCTTCCCTCATGAATTTTTTTTTTCTTTCTTTCATACTACAAAACAGTTGGCAGAGGTGAGACTGTGTAGGGCATGTTGAAATTATGCTTATTCTACAGTTGTGGCTGCCTTGTTGACTCCACTGGGTATAGACATGGGGCATCTTATTTGAAAAAGTAGTGTAGCGATAATTACACATGTTATTTGGCAGGCCTAGAGATGATCCTCAGACTGATCTTCATTGCATTCCTGTTAACTCTCAGTTGAAACGACCAAGGAATCTTCTCCAGTTTGAAGCGGAAAGTTTGAAACTCAGAACGAATGGTGCTGTGGTAAGCCAATGAAAATATATTAATTTTTGTTGAGTGTATTTTTTGTTTTTCTTTCCTGGAAATTTAGTTGGAATATAGTTCTCTTAATATTTCATATGTTCGAAACCCTTATATAAATGTAAATATACTTTGCGTAAATTTTATTCCAAACATGCTGAATACATTAGATTAAGCCTGCATTGCTACTCTGTACTTGAACTTTGCCCTGTACAATTTATTTATAAATAAGCACAGTACGGTAGTTGCTATAATACATTTTATTAGGGAAAAATTTTATTAATTTTTTATATTTCCTAATTGTGTATGTCCAAAATATAACTACTGAAATTTGCGTATGATAAGTGACAATAGTATAATGTAATCAATAGTCTCCATACACATCATCATTATGAAGTAGAGAGCTCGATAATCACAAGGCATAGAGTCGTCATAATAGTCTTAAAATAATATAGAATTAAATCTGAAACATGGATGCAATGTAGTACTTTATTTTTTTCTTGGAACTTCCTAATCCTCAAATATCAATAACTTTTCCAAATAACAAATAAGAACATAGGCATAAGTATGTACACATCTTGTCATATAATGAGAAGTCTGTAAGTAAGTAGTTTTCGCAACCTTGCAATCGGTAGGAGGAGTGATCGAGATATTTTGGCATATGGTGAATGTGTGCTTTGACTCGGCCACCTTACAAAGGGGATTGCGGCCATTATATTCATTTAATATTGCTCACAGGGAAGAACCATATGCTCGTAACTCCCCTTCTGATCGGTTTCATTTTTTATTCTCTATAACTTGTATCTGTGCTTAAAATTTTGAATGCATTTGGCATTTACTGTTTCCTCTCTGCAAATTCCAATTATCAACTATTATTATATTAAAAAAGTACTTACATTCATCCTGCAAATATATACAGGGGGTCCTTGGTTTAGACTGTCCGCGAGTTACGATGTTTCGTGGTTACAACACATCTCCAATAAAGTATTTTGCTTCTTTTTTTATAATTATTGGACTGTATTATGTCTCCCAAGTGTAAAGCAGATTCTTCTAATGGCAATCCTTTGAAGAAGACGAAAACCATCACGATGAAAGTGAAATTAGAGAGTGTGGAATGCACTGAACAGAGAGAAACTTTGCTACTGCATTAGCATAGGTGCTTATTTAGATGTGTCCCGATTTACTCTGAAATTCGTTTTATATCACATTTTAGGAAAGGAACTCTGACGTAAGTCGAGAACCCCCTGTATATGTATATGTATGTATAGTTTCCTAAGTAGTTTTCCCTATTCATTCCAGTTAAGTGGTGATACATCGAGTGGGTCTGTGAAATTGGAGATAGTTGAAAATCCTGAAGAAGCTGAAATAGTTGTTGAGAAACATGAACCCCAGTCACGACTACCTCTCTTCCCCCCGCAGCCATCTGTGGATACAAAACTTGTAGAAGACTTCTTGAATGGAGATTACTGTTTACATGGAGTAAGGCACTCAATGTCTTTTTATTTATTTCTTCTTGTAAATGCTCACTAGCGTCCACCCACGCTGAGTACTTTATATAGCACAAGAGGGTGGAAAAAAGATACCATCTAATACCAGAATATAGCTGTATGCCGTACCAAGTCTCTAGCACCCATTTTGTTTTGAAAAAGCTCGCATACTTTGAACGCAAATTTGAGATCAACTGGGTCCAGCTTGTATGCTTTCGATTTAACACAATCCGCCCTCAAGTGGTTAATGTTACAGTAAAAAAGACTCATCATCTGTGCAGTGGTCAGGGCAATCAGGAAAACCTGAATAATGATTTTGGAGGGTGCTTAGTATTGACTTGATGCTTTTCAGTATTTCTTTGTTTGCTATTTTGCATGTCACATAATCCCCATGGACACAGACAGGTTGGAGCTAGGGATTTAAGGCTGGATGCCCCTCCTAGTGCGCCTTGCTTGGCTCAGTTGTGGGTCAGTCACTTCCTAAGTTTAGTGCTCTAATCACTGCGCTACCGCGGTCCAGTATATGTGATATGCAAAAATATATCTGATTGAAAAGGAATGTCACTGAAATTTTTCTCTGGCTTTCTTTTCCCTTTTGATGTATTGCTGAAAAGAGTGGCATGTACTGAAAAAAAGATATTTGCAGATTAATGCAATACAAGCAGATTTCAGTACGTGTACTGAGTTTGCACCATTTTAAATAATTTTTTTTTTTCTATCTGCCCCTTTTCCTTTCCCTCTTCAAGTTTCCCCTACTGCTGGAGCCACATAGTTTATATAGTCCTTGATTTTTTTCCAGCTGGGTTTGCTGCTTGGCTTATGATAATAATAATAATAATAACAACAACTTGGCACTCAGTCTCTTGAAATGTTTGTATTGCAGGGTTCCGGATGGTGGAAATACGAATTTTGCTACGGACGAAAGGTCGAGCAGTATCATGAAAACCGTGATGGTACAAGGATCGTAAATATACTTGGTTTATTTGATGCTGAAAACCATAAGAAATGGATCAAAAAGGTAGGGTTAATTTTTAAAATGCTTTAGTAAATTTTTTTTCACTTTTTTATTTCACTATTCTTCTCCTCTATGGGGATGGACTCAGATTTGAGTTGGGGAATTAAGGATGTATAACCTTCCTAACTCCTTGCATTGGGCTAGAACGAGGGTCTATCACCTCTCAAGTCGAGTATTCAAACCACTTTGCTGCCATGGTCCCCAAAAGTCATTAGGAAATCTACTTTTCTTAAAGGTGTCAAAAATTTACTTTTCTTAAAGGTGTATCTAATGATTATTACTTGTTTAAAAATGGCTGCAATAAAAATCAAATGTTTAAATTGCTATAATTATTGTTGAAACACTTTTTCAAAGAATATGTTATGAAAATATAATCCTCATATGAAACGCCCATATGAAAGCAACCGTGGGGCGTTAAGAAGGGAATCCATCCCTAATTCCCCCGCTCTGTCCTGCCTGTGTCTACTCCTGTGATGGGGATTAATTGTGACACATAAAATGGCTGAGAAATAACTTCCCAGTACATATTTTACGGAACCAATACTGCAGTCTCACCGATATATATAATTCAATCATATTCATTAAACATCTCTTCTTATCCCTTCACATCTGATGAGTAAGAACATTCTCCATCTCTGTTTCTCTTTGCTTAATGTTCTATTCTTGCCCAAGCCGATGAGGACAATTTTTTTTTTTTGCCCGTCCTGGTGTCACTCATAAAATAAAGGAAATAAAAAAGCCCAAATTTCCCAAGGGTTCTCTTGTCCTGAGTATTGTTGTTGTTTACCATTTTGGATGTCACTTATCACTCCCCATCCGAATTGGGGTGGACACAGACAGGGCGGAGCTCGCATGTCTTGAGTAGAGCATTGGGAAATACATTCAGTATGTTTATTTTATGCCCTTTCAAAGGCGAATATCCACATATCATTGTCACTGATGTGTCTCCAAATATTTTTCCAACCTGTGCTTCCAGAGTAATCTCCTTACCATCTCCACTGCTAAGTACCTCCATTCCATTTTTTATTTTCTATTATTTCACTGTTGATCTCTATTTCGGGGTAGACACACAGTTTGAAGCTGGGTGAATTAAGGCTTGAAACCTTTCCTATTACACCGTCATGGGCCTAAAGGCAGGTCCATCACCTCCAGAGTTGAGTAGTCTGCCACTACGGAACAGCAGTCCCCAAACTACCTCCATTCCATTAGTACGTTCAAATGAGCAAAATTAGACAAAGTGTGTACACATTCCAACTTAGTTTATTGTAATCAAAGGAAAGGTTGAGTAAAATGAATATTATGCCTGTATTGTTATGATGGGGACCATGGTAGCACAGCAGTTAGAGAGATCAAGTAAGAAAGCGACAAGCACAAATTCGAGTCCAATTCAGGGCTTTAGGAAGTGCATCCAGCCTTAATTCCCCAACTCCAACCTGTGTCCAACCCCATTTGCATGGGGATTAATAGTGATGCAACATGGCAAACAGAAACAACAACTTAGTTATGGGTTCATTGAGCCTGGGGCTAGTATTCCTGATCTCCCTGAAATCTCTACCTCTCTCTCTCTTTTTTTTTTTTTTTTTTTTTTTTTTTCAAACCAGCTGAAAACAAAGTAAGGCAACCATACCTACCTCTGTTTGATTTGACACTATGTAGAGAAACTTTGTTAATCTACAGATTAAGTGTTACTGATTGGAACTGCCCTTTTTTTTGTACATTAATATTGATAAAAAAAAAATTTTGCTGGCCAAGGTAGCTAATGGTAGAGCCTGCAAGTTGGGAAGTGACGAGACTGGCATACATAAGGAAGGACATCCAACCTGTCTGTGTCCACCCCCATTCACTTGGGGACTATTTGTGGTGCAATAAAGGGCAAGAGAAAAAAATTATTGCAGTAGTCGATGCATATCTTTTGCGGCATCCAGATATGTACTTCAAGAGTGAAAAGGAGTCATATAATTAGACTGTAACATGTAATGAAAGAAAGCAGAAAAAGAGGCACATTTTGACAGTTACCATTAACTAAGCCCGTTATTTCATGAGATATCACATATGGATGCCGCCAAAGATTTATTAATCAGTATTAAAAAAAATATTTTCGGGACTGCAGTATCACAGTAGTAGAGCACTCAACTCTGGGAGTATCAGACCCGAGACTGAGCCTACCAGGGGGTGGGGAATAGAAAGGGCATCCCGCATTAATTCCCCAGCTCCAACCTGTCTGTGTCCACCAACTTTAATGGGGATTAATACTGACACATAGAGTGGCAAACGGCTAAGATATCTTGTAATATATTTCGATTTCTGACTTTAGGTAATTATTACTGTTTGTTTTTAGTACAGTACTTACTTTTTGATACATTTAGCAATAAAATGCCCTGTGTTTTATCTCACTCTTTCTATTTCCTCAAGTTACATGACGGAGTTATTTTGGTATTGAGTTGATGTTCTAACATCTTTATTAGTTGTTGTCAATGACTTCAAAATAAGTATATGAAAGTTGAATATCTCGCAATTTTTACCTTCATAAATGGCGTGTTATAAGGTGTTATAGTACTGATTTGAAGTCTATTATGGTTTTCCCGGTTACTTTTAAATATTTAAATTCAGTAATAAAACACCTTATCTATAGATCATGCTACAAAGTGACAAAATTGGGCAGAGCATTGGGACTTGGAATTCCATCCTTTGTATTTTCCTCCCATGAAGAGTCAGGGCTTTGCTTCAACTCAGCCACATCCCATATAAGGGAGATGATTGCTTTAGTTTAAACTGTCTTGTCATGTATCCTTGACTTAATACCGGATTTTAGTACTTACATGAGACAGGAAAAGGGCAGCAAGAAACAGCGACTCCATATAGCTAAGGGTTCAAGCTGAAGAGAGGGGAGATGGCGTTTGTATGTAGATAGTGTTTTTATTAACATTACAAAGTCTTAAATAGCACCCAGAGAAGCAGTACAAGCGTGGCAGGAGGCAGGTGTCTCATTTTTACTCTGGAGGCACCGTGTGTGATATAACCAGCCGTCGTCGTCAAGTCGAAGTGAAGCTGAAGTGCAAAGAGACCGAAAGGTGAGATGTTTTGAGAAAGTTCTTCTTTCAGATTAAATTATTAAGAATATTTATCAGTCACTCTTGTTTTGTTTGTTTTATATTTTATTCATATTGTGATTCATTATTTTGTCTTATTATTTCCAAAATAGTTTCCAAAGAAATGCAGGTTTTCATCTCAGATTATATTTGCCATGTATAAACTCTTCATATTAGAACTGTTTGTTTAATTCCCATTCCTAGTGTTTTCATATTGCTAATTGTAATCTGTCCAATATATAAATTGTTTAATATCTTTACTCACTCTTTTCATATTATTAATTTTAATCGATCCAATATATAATTTTTAGCCCAAGTGCTGTGACCATATATCTCCTTGAGCCTCACACTTGTGAATATACTCTGGTATTGGAGACGTCCATCGTTTGTCCTCTCCTGCAACACGCAGATGAACTTGGCCTCTTCACATTGGCTGAGGAGAGATATGAATATCCCGTAAGATAAAACTTATATTACAGTATCTCCTTCTTTAATATTTTTCAGGAAAGGCACGTGAATGTTATAAATTTGATTATTTTGACTACGAAGAGAAAACAGGAAGCAACATAGTACCTTGGTGCTTATGAGTATAGTATCTGAAGATGAATAGATAAATATACTCAAGCACATAGGTACTTCGTTGTATCCTGTTATGTTGTCTTTGTATGTGACATATTTTGTAATTCATTAGATCTCACTATATACGTGAGAGTGGATGAAAAAAATATTTAGCTGTGAAATGCTAAAAATTATCATTATTAAGTAATTACAATATTAGTTTTGAGAGTAACATATTACATAGTTTGTATCTAAAGAGATCTCAGTGTATACATGAAAGCTGATCTTTATATTTAGAATACAAATTTGTTAGAAGTGTAATGTGGCGTAATTTTCATTGTATATATACATAATTAGACTATCATATTGATTCACGAATTATAAAGTAACTATTAGTCTTGTGAATAAAGAAGAGAAGCACTGTATATGACTCCACATTCGATATGAAAAAAGAAGTAAAGTGAATGTAATAAGGCTAATGAAGAAATCTGCTCTGGAGATTGAATTGTAGAAGACCAGACTCAGGATGTAAAAATGATATGACAAAACTATCAGAAAGGCAGTTAAAAGAATCATCTTGAAATTATTTGATTATAGAACATGAATAAAAGGATATTCATAAAGAATATTAGATTTTAATATTATTGATTGCAAGTTTAAATAGAGATGTAGAGAAATGAATTAATTAGGGATTGTATGCAAAGGCTGTGTTATATGCTGGGGGATTAGGATACCATATTGTTATTTCAACTGGGATACCTTGGGAAGGTTTTTCTATGATAAACCCTTAATGTAGAGGAATAGGTCATAAGATGTATAGATTTGTGCATCTGTCATAAATTATGAGTGACTTTAATATTTCTTGTAGATTTCCTTTTTAAAGTGATTATTTAATTTTATTTTAACACTAAAGATTTTATATGACATACTATGTAAATATGATAAACTCTTATTGATAAACTTGTTATTGGCTTATTGAAACCCAGGAACAGGCAGATAGTCAACCAGTAGTACACGAAGGCACCATCATACCTGAAGAACACAGTGATGATGCGACGGAAGATGATTACGATGATGATGATGACTACGATGAAGAGGATGAAGATTTGGGGAAGAGTAAAATAGGTGCTAACTCAGATCAACCTTAACTTAATAGAGGTCTAGCACTGAGAAATATCAAATTATGTAGTATTTTTATAAAGTTACTTGTTAAATTTAATTTGTTTAACTTATATCAACCCAAAATCTTGTCACACGATATGGGGATATTATCCAAAAGTTAGGTACTCGGCTTGGGTATGTGTTCCAAGTGATTGTTTTATGTTGTTGTTGTTGATATTTCGTAAGTCACCTTGCCGAACAGCCTTGAGTCCTAAGAAAAGCCACTGTCAATCCTGGGCTTTCCCACAGAGTTCTCAGGGAGTGTATGGTTGTGTGCAGTGTGTTTTGTGTTGCTGTTGTCTCTCGTAATGTGCCTGGCAAAATATTCTCAAGGAATCCCCAAGGAAGGCCATTGTCAGTCCTTGGCATTCCCATAGAGCCTTCAGGGAGTGCATGTAGTGTTGTTGTCGTATGTGAGTGTAAATAGTGCAGTCTTTCATAATGTGTTTGTATTCAGCATCTTCGATGTAGGTCCTCCCTCTAGAGCTGAAAATCAGAGGAGGAAGCCAAGCAACTCGGTAGAGGTGCAGAATAAGAGGGCAAATTGTCACAACCTAACCCTGCCTCTCACGGGGCACGAGGACTTACGAGAGACTTCAATCAACCGTTATATTACCTGTTTTGTGTTGCTGTTGTTGTTGTTGACTTTCCCTTTGTTGCCTGGTCAAACAGCTCCGAGTCCCTAAGGGAAGCCACATCCAATCCCAGGCATTTCCACAGAGCTCTTAGGGAGTGTATGTTGTGTTGTTGGCATATTTGGTTGTGTGCGATGTGGTTTATGTTTCTGCTGCAGTGTTAGTCTCCTGCAACTTCACTGTTTTTATACACCAGGCATCTAAATTAATTCCTTTCTGATATGCACTATATCGTTGGAAGAATAAAAAAGTAGTGTACTATTACTTATGGAACATACGAAACTAGCTCTACCCTGTACAAAGAAAACTTGGTTTAAATTTTGTTTTTTCTATTGTGTGTATGAATTAGTTACCTAACATTAGGGACAATATGTCCCCATTAATATAGGGGTGGACACAGACACATAGAAGCTGGATGCCCGTCCTAACACCTCGCAGTGGGATCAAATCCTCGTTAGTCGCTTCCTAACTCACTCTTTACCACTGAGCTACCGAGGCATCCAAAAATAACGCATGAAAAAATACCCAACATGGTATTGGAACAATGATTGTGTCTTCCATTTTCTGTGTCACAATTAGTTGCCATTCAAATGGGGGTGGACCCTGACATGTTGGAGCTGGGGATTAGGTATGCAAAAATACCCAACTTGGCGTCGGATCTTTAGGGTCGTTGTGTCTCCTGTGGACTATTTTTAGTAGAATGTTATTCTAGATAGAGAATTTACTTCCGGGATGGCTGTGTTTGCTAACACAGATGTCTCCTCACACCTGTTCTTGTTGTTGTAGATGACACGGACAGCGGAGCTGTCAAAAGGTGTCAATGCATCTTATTGTGATAATTACTGTGTAACTTTGAATTCACTGAATTATTTTCTTAATTCTATAATCGTTACTGTAATCTGTTAATTATTATTATTACTATTCTTATCATTATTATTATTACTATTCTTATCATTATTATTATTATTACCATTCTTATCATTATTATTATTATTATTATTATTCTTATCATTATTATTATTATTGATATTTTTTAGCATTATTATTATTATTAGCATTCTAATTTTTGTTGCTATTATTAGTATTTTAATTATTATTACTTTATTATCATTATATCATTATTATTGTTATTACTTTTATTACTATTATTATTATTAGCAGTAGTAGTATGCTAATTATGCTCAATAAATATAATTTTGGGTATTATTACTACTCATGTTATAGATTTTATTCTTAATATTATTATTCTCATCAACTAACATTTTTATCGTCATTTCTTTTATTATTACTTTTTTCTCATTATTATTATTATTTATTTCATTATTATCATCCTATAGTACAATTCCTCCCTGATATTTTTTTCTTTTCTTTTAGGATTCACCTTTTCATTACCCCTTCGCATCCCCCATTCCCTCTTTTCGAAAGATCTAAACTTACTCACTTTCAACTATGAAGACAGAGCTAAGCAAGAGGGTCTGCCCCTCTCTTTTTTTTCTCTGAGTTTCGTGTTCCCCCCAAATGCCCTCCTTATCCTATCCCCCCCACCAGTGATGACACTCTTAATAGGGCTAAGAGAATTCACTCGATGACGTCACTGATCCAAACCCACCCCCCTTCAATCCAATTTACCCAATCCGATCCACAACAGTTCTTCATCTTCTACCCACAATAGTTCTTCTTCTTCTTCTTCTTCTTCTTCTTCTGGTATATGTTGTATTATCTTATCTACATCGTATCTGGACCTGTAAGCTTGAACGATCCTTAAATTCCACTGTTTAAGCTGTTCAGTTTTCATTATTGTTATTATTTTTATTATAATATTTATTATTTTTATTATAGTATTTATTAATTTTATTATAATATTTATTATTATTATTATATTATTATTATTATTATTATTATTATTATTATTATTCTTATTCTTCTCATTCTTCTTCTTCTTATTATTATTATTATTATTATTATTATTATTATTATTATTATAGTAACACCACTGCCTGTAATATTCTGTTACTTGCAAAGCTGTGAAAAAGAAATATATATGCATACATTTCTGATGGATCCAATTAATTAGGTAATTACCTCCAAGAGACTTTATGGATAAGAGTTGAGATAGTTCCATCAGCCTTCTCTAAAGAAAGGAACATTATGTTTGCACAAATAAGTAAAATGTACAAAAAAATATCAGAATTCAAGAGAAAACGCTCTATGTAAGGAGTTCCAGCACCTTAGGCTATGTTCAGGGCTTCATATATCAATTTCACCATCATCAACGTGCCATATCTCTTAGATTTGGCAGCCATGGAACGTCACCTGACTCAGTTTCTGGTTTAAGATATCTTCCCACCTCTCTGGTCACACCATCCATATATTTTTCTCTTTGTCATCCTCTTGCTCTTCTACCTTTATAGCCCGATTTCTTAAACAGTGTAAACCCATGATACCATATTGTAAGTTAGCTAGGCACACAAATGGATTTCAGAACCGCCCCAGATGCGCTTATGAACTCCATTTGTGTGTGCCTAGTTAACTAACAATATGGTATCCTAGGTTTACACTGTTTGAGAAATCGGGCCTATATCTCAGTGACTCCAAATGTTGAGAACTTCTCTCCCTCCTCGTTCAGTATCGGGTAAGGTTCTTAGTTTATCAGTCTTTTCTGCCTCTAGAATGGCCTCCAATCGTGTTTGTCTGCAAACATCCTGTTATCATCAGTCTGTTATGATAATGAACCTCTTTTCTTTATTGACTGCTCCAGATGCTCCATTTATCTCCTCTTGGGTCTTCCCACTAGTTTTCTTTCATTTGGTTTCCAGTCTAGAATTTTACCTGGGTATCTGTGCACCATTCTTTCCACGTCCATACCAGCGCAGCTGGTATGGACGAGTGAAGCATCAACTATGTTCAAATTTCGTTTAAGTTACTTTCTTGAACTCAAAAAACTGATAATATTTTTAGGGCTGCAAATAAGATAATATTATTACTATGCAAGTGAAAGATCTGCGCGTGCTTTAATATATTTATTATATGAGGTGTTTGTGTGTGTCAAGCATCGGGATCGTTCGAAATACCCTCATATTATTTCGTTGAACTTAAAAAAATTAATAAAATTTTGTATTTTTTTAATTTGTGTGTGTGCCTTTATATATATGTTATATATGTGTCTTTAAGAAATAGGGATTAGTGCCCCACCGTGTTACATAGGCACTGCACTGTAGCACATGTAACAGGGTCCACACTAGTTTAAGCCAGAACTGTATTCATTTACTTGACATAGGGAGAGTTCAACGCTCTATTGCTTGTACAATTATTATGCATTAGATCTATACAGCGGGCATGTGAAAAAGGAAAAGCATGTGTTCCAGAGTGATATATAGACTTGTTTTTGTGACTCGATAGCACAGCCATGAGTACACGTGATGTTACGGAACTCAAGTAATAATAATAATGTAGGTAGGGCGGGAAGGGGAGGGTAATTATCAGCTCACAGGAATAAAAGATAGTTTTGTTTACTGTTATGGTGCTTATGCAGGGCATATCAGACTGCCGCCATTATGAATTTATTTATTAATAAGTCCGCAGCTGTACGATGTTTACTTCGTAGAGACTAATAATGAATTATTCAGTTAATATTGGAACATACTGAGGAAACATATATATATATATATATATATATATATATATATATATATATATATATATATATATATATATATATATATATATATATATATATATATATATATATATATATATATATATATATATATATATGAGAAAGAGAGAGATATTAATTTCTTTGCGTCTACTGGAAATAGGCCGTAACTCCTTGTCGACTATATATATATATATATATATATATATATATATATATATATATATATATATATATATATATATATATATATATATATATATATATATATATATATATATATATATATATATATATATATATATATATATGCATCGGCATTCTTACAATTGTTAAGGGCTTTTAAGCTAAAAATGTCTTATCTTGCATTTGTAGAAATTTCTCACGAAGCGTCTGGATTATTTTTTTTTTTTTTTGGGGGGGGGTCTTGGTTTTACAGTAACTAGTTTATCGCATGTAAGAAATAAATCACGCTACTGTATGACATAAATAGAAAATTAAGTCAATGAATTTTTATTGCTTTCCTGGATAACATATTTTGGAGCCCATATTAAGTAGTTTGAGTTACGACAAGAAAAGGAAAAATATTTTGCGACCTCCATATTTTTTTTGTTTCATGTGTGGAGAATTTTAATTTCTTCAGGATTCCCACTTGACTTAGCTCTTTGCAGAATGTCTTTACATGTGTCCAACTTTTTGCTAAGTTTTTAATGTCGGGATTTCGATAAATGTTGTATATTCAAATTAAGTCATGAATTGGGATACTGTATTTTACCATTTTATTTTTTTTTTTCCATCTTCACCAAGTTGCTTCGCCTGCTGGAGCCATCTGGAGTATGGTCTTTGACTCTTTTCCATTTTGGCTTATTGCTATCTCTGTAATAATAATAATAATAATAATTATTATTATTATTATTATTATTATTATTATTATTATTATTATTATAAATATTGTCTCTGTTTTTGCGTATAAAGGCTAACTTCATCTTTCTCATCCCAGTGCCATATATTTGTTTTCACTTACGGGTCCAGTGTGACCCGTTCTGACTCAAGATGGAATATTTATAATAACAACAGCCAATTATAAGCATTCCTGTTAACGAATCTAATTATTACATCAACCAGTAAATCTCTCTCTCTCTCTCTCTCTCTCTCTCTCTCTCTCTCTCTCTCTCTCTCTCTCTCTCTCTCTCTCTCTCTCTCTCTCTCTCTCTCTCTCTCTCTCTCTCTCTCTCTCTCTCTCTCTCTCTCTCTCTATCACATTCCTTAACTTTTTTTTTCCAATCACCTTTAGCGACATTTTGGCTCATTGGTAGCGACTGATCTTCAAAAAGGGAAGGCGAAACTCAGCTGTAGATAATAGGCCTGTGTCTTTGGCTGGCATATTTTGCAAAGTTATGGAAAAACTACTAAAACGCACCTCTCTTCACTTGGAATCCTTCAGCTTTTTGTCTGTGAGACGACATGGTGTCAGAAAAGGCAGATCTACAGTAACAAACTTTCTAGAATTTTATGATGAATTCACCCAGATATTGCAAAAACAGAGAGGGCTGTGCGGATTGCATATTCCTAGACTTCCAGAAAGCTTTGACACGGTCCCACATGGGAGACTTATTAAGAAGCTGCAAGTAATGGCGAGAATAGGTGGAAATATCTTGGAATGGACAAAAACTTACTTAGAAGGCAGCAAACAGAAGATTAGAGTAAGACACTCAGTATCTGATTGGAGTAGGGTTAGTAGTGGGGTAACACAGGGTTCATTTTAGGACTACTTTTGTTCCATGTATACGTAGATGACCTATTAGAATATGTTTGCAGATGATGCAAAGATTATGAAGAAGTAAGAGACGAGAACAATGGTTGAGAACTTCAGGAAGACCTAAATAGTCTAGAAGTGGGGCCAGAAAAGTGGCTAATGAAATTCAATGCTTAAAAATGTAAGGTAATGAGAATGGGTACAAGTGCTAGAAGGATCAAGCTTGGACACTCAATAGCAGGAGCAGAACTTCAAGAGACAGAGGATGAGAGAGATCTAGGAGTAAACATACTGGCAGATTTGTCTCCGGAAATGCATATAAATGGCATAGTAAGGTCTGCGTATGCTGTCTTAGCAAATATAAGGGTAGCCTTAGACACATGGACAAAGATATGTTGAGAAATATTTATGTAACTTATGTGAGGCCAAAGCTTGAATATACAGCACCCTTTTGGTATCCACACTTGAAAAAGCATACGAATAAGCTGGAAAAAATTCAAAGGTATGCTGCTATATTGTTACCAATCATCAATTATTCTTACACTAAAAATGTACTTCCTAACATCCTGCAAAGAAGATTTCTTACGAAGCTTCACACTATGACCACTAGTTCTAGAGCCAGCCATATCAAAATTTCAATCCCTATCCACTCTGTCAAAACCATGTAGGAATTTAAAAATCGTCACATATCACCGCTATCTCAGTTATGAGTAGAGAGTCTCAGGGGATTAGACTTACCGTCACTCGAAGCTAGAAGAATGAGGGGTGATATATGACGATTTTTAAATTCCTTCATGGTTTTGACAGAGTGGATAGGGATTGAAATTTTGATATGGCTGGCTCTAGAACTAGAGGTCATAGTGTGAAGCTTCGTAAGAAATCTTTTGTGCAGGAGGTTAAAAAGTACATTTTTAGCGTATGAATAATGGATGATTGGAATTCGCTAAGCGAGGAGTTAGTTGACGCTAACTTAATTCATTGCTTTAAGGACAAATATATTAAGTATCGTAGAGTATAATACTGGAAGCGACCAGATGGGTAGTTACGAGCAGAGGGCTTTTTCCCGTAAACACGTTTAGGTAATTACTGGGTTCACGTGATTAGAAAGGGGGGCCTGGGCCATCCTGTATGGGAGGTATATCGTCGGCCTCTAGTGCTTTCACTGACATTTGCCTCCGACTTCCATTCAAAAATGACCTTTAACCCTTACGTGACACGCAGGGAATACGGGGAGGTGTGTGTGTGTGTGTGTGTGTTTTTTTTTTTTTTTTTTTTTTACTGGGACGTGTTCCAGTCAGCACTCCTAGATATGCTTCAGGTTCATTATTACACTCTTGCTCATAAAATTTTCCTATATTCAATGAAATTGATGTATTTTTTTATTTTAGCATAGGACATGCACATACAACAATAATGTAATTAGTATCATGAGCTTCATATGTGCATTCAAAGAAGAATCATAAAACACAGAACTGTACTTACATATGATGCTGGATATACTCTTAATATACAAGAAGTGTAAAAGCAAGTGATTGCCAAAAGGATACTGTGCTTAAAGTCTTACTGCAGAAATAGGTAATGAACAAAAGATGAAAAATTAAGAAAATTATTGAAATAATTAAGTGAATGGGTATATAATAAGTGAATAAAGTACTGAGAGTACAAATAAAACTATATAGAATGAAAAATTAAGTCATTTGTTAATTTATAGGTAAAAGATAAGATAAATGAATTAATAAATTGTTATAAAGTATAAGTAGATGAATAAATAGACAATATAGAAAATATATTAATAAAAAGTAAGCATATGGCCATATAGGCAAAGAAACTAAAGACATGAATAATTACTGAGGAAATAGTTGAGTAAGTAAACAAAAGGACAATGCAGTTTGAATAAATAAGCAAGTACAAATTATTCTCAGACTATTTCTTTGATTCAAATGAGGAGACTAAGAGAGATACATGACTACAGGCACTCCCAGATCTGCTCAAAAGGTCATTATTACATTGTTGTAAATGCTTTTACATCCTTAGTAATGGATATACGCTTAATATTGGTAATAAATTGTCAGGATCACAAAAATATTTCAACATTTCAAAATAACACAATCCAGAAGGTGTGAAGTTCTGTAACTTAACATACTCTTTAATATAATGTATTAAAGAATTGTTCCCTTTTCGGGCACATAAAACACATTTGGAGGATTCTGGGTGTCGTTCTTTCTCTGTTTGGATGTGATAGAACTACTGCTATTACTACTACTACTGCTGCTGCTGCTACTGTAAATACCAGCACTACTACTACTACTGCCACTTTTTAAAGTATTATTACTTCAACTTTTTATAAGAAAAATAAAATAAGTACCCTCCTTGTCATCCTAGCTCTAATAGCTCACCGATATGAGGACAATAGGCATGTGGCAACCAGTCTTACTTCCTCAGCCACACTTTCTAAGGGATCAGTTGTCGGATTGATGCCACTGACAGGCTGAAAACCCTATCTGGGAACTTTGGAAACTTTATTAATAAAAACATTTCATTCCCAATGGTGTGCTCATTATTTTGCTGAGTTGGAAGGGACTAGGGTATGGTAAATGCCAGTACTACTCCTCTCAATTTTATTATTATTATTATTATTATTATTATTATTATTATTATTATTATTATTGTAGTCGCCGTGGCTCAGTCGGTAGCGTCTCCGACTCTGAGGCGTCAGGTCGAGGGTTCGCGCCCCGTCACGGTCTGAGGTTAGCAAAGGCATGCACTCAGCGTAAGGATTACATCTGCCAAAACAAGTCCTTCGCAAGAAGGCAACCGTCCAAGCCCTTGGTTGATAAGGGAGTCCGTGACGTAAAACCGGAACATACAAACTACTTTTGTAGTCGCCGTGGCTCAGTCGGTAGCGTCTCCGACTCTGAGGCGTCAGGTCGAGGGTTCGCGCCCCGTCACGGTCTGAGGTTAGCAAAGGCATGCACTCAGCGTAAGGATTACATCTGCCAAAACAAGTCCTTCGCAAGAAGGCAACCGTCCAAGCCCTTGGTTGATAAGGGAGTCCGTGACGTAAAACCGGAACAATTATTATTATTATTATTATTATTATTATTATTATTATTATTATTATTATTATTATTATTATTATCATCGTTGTTATTATTATTATCATCATCATCATCATTATCATCATCATTATTATTATTATTATTAATATTAATATTATTGTTATTATTATTATTATTATTATTATTATTATTATTATTATTATTATTATTATTATTATTATTATTCACTCTGAAATTAAAGACTTATCTCTATTCAAGACGCTCATCTTTTTCTTATCAGTTAAAAAAAGCATGCAATGACAATAATAAAAAAACTAGAATTACTGTTAGAGAAATTATGTTAATGCATATATTAAATTAAGATAATTATCAACTTCCTCGTCTATTTGAAATAGTGATAAATTCGACATGTAATGCAAATATTCTATGAAATTATTTTTTTTAAATAAGATCAATACAACCCCAAGCTGAAGGTTTTTTTTTTTTTCTAATAAATGATCCAGGAAGCAGAGAATATAGGTTGCTGACATAGATATATGGAATGGCTCTGTTGTTTTTCTCTTCTACTACGGCTCTCGAAGTACAAGTGTTCCTTCAAAATCAAACATGGTATTGGGAATATAAAAGCTAGTCTATATCCTGGGGAGTGCTCAGTTGCTGGTGCATTGCACTAGGCTCTAGTCGCATTGCCCTGACACTCTGTGTCCCTCTGAGACTATTTTTTGTCGCAGTTAGCCTGGCTCGTTTTGTCCCTCTGAGACTATTTCTTGTCCTAGTTGGTCTGGCACTTTGTCCCTCTGAGACTATTTTTTGTCTCAGTTGGCCTGGCACTTTGTCCCACTGAGACTATTTTTTGTCCCAGTTGGCCTAGCACTTTTTGTCCCTCTGAGACTATTTCCCTGACTCTGTTTTTCTCAATTGCCCAATCGCTCTGCGTCATATGAGATTCTTAGTGTCTTGTCTCAGTTGCCCAATTGTTTTGTGGACCTGCAAGACTAATTTCAGCCAAGATTCATTGCCCAATCGTTCTTCGTCCACCCAGCATCATCCAGGTTCTTGGCACATGTCTTCCGTCTGAAAAGTTCTGGTCTCTTATCCTCGTTTC
>JAXCGZ010009538.1:40000-146582 GCA_037179515.1 Halocaridina rubra
TCCAGATAAAGGATGTTCTACCTGTTATTGCTGTATCCCAGGTAAGCCTGACCAATAGTTATTATAAATAGGTATGCACAATCTTGGACTAACTAAAAACCTCTTGCATATGAAGAGATAAAATTAATCTCAGCTGCACCTTCATAGCGAAAGTGGGTTACTTTTTTAGTCTGTCACTGGGAAAAAATACAAAATACTTTGGCATGGACTCTCCCACAGTGTTGTATCATCGGACCCTCCTCCATACAGTAAAACAAATATAGCGAAATAAAAGTGAATTCTCCATTTTTGTTTCTGTCTCTTTAAGGTTGCGAAGCCTCTTCGGGTTGTTCCAATGTAGGTGGATACTGCAGCCAGTCTTGTTTGAAAGAAGAACGCCCTTATACCAGCCTGTGTCCATCATCGGGCTCCTCTAGCTGCACTTGTTGTGTTCCTCCTTGTAAATTGACCTCAGCTTGTTTCACCCAAGGTGGTCATTGCGTTAGTGATGGTCAAGCTTGCTCTGGCACTCTTACTGACCAGTGCGAAGGGCATAATTGCAAGTGCTGCATTCCAGGTACGTAGGTCTATAGCTGAGGATTTTTTTAGATACGCTGTATAGGAAACACCATCTGCCAAAACAAATCCTTCGCAGGAAGGCAGCCGTCCTAGCCCTTGGTAGAAAAGGGAGTCCGTGACGTAAAACCGGAACAACAACAACAACAACAACATATAGGAAACAACAAGAGTTTCACCACTTTACTTATTGTACTAATAGTTGTAATATTTAAATAGGGATTTTTTTTTCTATTTCAGCTCTATAAAGTTCATATTCAGCGCGTATCTGAAAAATCATTTAAATAGAAAGTCATAAAAGTGCTGTTATTATTACAGTGATAACTATTATCAATATTTGCCTATTTACTTTACATTGTTAGTAGTTTCCTTTACATTGTTAGTAGTTTTTCATACCTTAGTTAAATTTCTCTTAGCAGAGTTTTTTCTTAGACCCGACCAAGGTTAGGTTTTTCCAAGTACTCGCTAAACATATTAGATTATGATTTAGAGGTTTGGCGTTAACAAAAACCTCAGGTAGGCTTTCTTTTCAACACACGTGTGTGAACTCAAAAGAGTTTTTCCAAGTCTTCGCTAAACACATTCATTCTCAATTTAGAGGTTTGGCGTTGACAAAAACCTCAGGTAGGCTTTCTTTTCAACACACGTGTGTGAACTCAAAAGAGTTTTTCCAAGTATTTGCTAAACACATTCATTTTCAATTTAGAGGTTTGGCGTTGACAAAAACCTCAGGTAGGTTTTCTTTTCAACACACGTGTGTGAACTCAAAAGAGTTTTTCCAAGTATTCGCTAAACACATTCATTTTCAATTTAGAGGTTTGGTGTTGACAATACCCTCAGGTAGGCTTTCTTTTCAACACACGTGTGTGAACTCAAAAGAGTTTTTCCAAGTATTTGCTAAACACATTTATTCTCAATTTAGAGGTTTGGCGTTAACAAAAACCTCAGGTAGGCTTTCTTTTCAACACACGTGTGTGAACTCAAAAGAGTTTTTCCAAGTCTTCGCTAAACACATTCATTCTCAATTTAGAGGTTTGGCGTTGACAAAAACCTCAGGTAGGCTTTCTTTTCAACACACGTGTGTGAACTCAACAGAGTTTTTCCAAGTATTTGCTAAACACATTCATTTTCAATTTAGAGGTTTGGCGTTGACAAAAACCTCAGGTAGGCTTTCTTTTCAACACACGTGTGTGAACTCAAAAGAGTTTTTCCAAGTATTCGCTAAACACATTCATTTTCAATTTAGAGGTTTGGTGTTGACAATACCCTCAGGTAGGCTTTCTTTTCAACACACGTGTGTGAACTCAAAAGAGTTTTTCCAAGTATTTGCTAAACACATTTATTCTCAATTTAGAGGTTTGGCGTTGACAAAAACCTCAGGTAGGCTTTCTTTTCAACACACGTGTGTGAACTCAAAAGAGTTTTTCCAAGTCTTTGCTAAACACATTCATTTTCAATTTAGAGGTTTGGCGTTGACAAAAACCTCAGGTAGGCTTTCTTTTCAACACACGTGTGTGAACTCAAAAGAGTTTTTCCAAGTATTCGCTAAACACATTCATTTTCAATTTAGAGGTTTGGTGTTGACAATACCCTCAGGTAGGCTTTCTTTTCAACACACGTGTGTGAACTCAAAAGAGTTTTTCCAAGTCTTTGCTAAACACATTCATTTTCAATTTAGAGGTTTGGTGTTGACAATACCCTCAGGTAGGCTTTCTTTTCAACACACGTGTGTGAAGTCAAAAGAGTTTTTCCAAGTATTCACTAAACACATTCATTCTCAATTTAGAGGTTTGGCGTTGACAAAACCTCAAACAGACATTCGTTTCAGAACTTGTTTGTTCCGACAACAGTAAATGTGGGAAAAATGGTCAATGCAAAAGCCAATGTGGACGTGGAGAGAAAGAGCGTCCTAACGGTTGCTCATCCCCTGGATGTAAATGCTGTGAATCAGGTAAGTCTAAATAAGATTTCTACCGCTGTAGCTAAGAGGAGTGATTAAGGTGTGTCTTGGCTTGCAGTGAATGTGTACTCTTTGGCTCGGCCATCCTCTTACAAGTTGAAATGGGGCCCAGTTATATAGATAGATGGACTACTGTATTCAAAGTAGCAGGATATAGTTAAAAGACATTTTAGAGCTGCACAAATCTCTGAGTCATGTGCCATGACCAGTGTTTGAGATTCTATGGGTCTGAGAAGTATTAATAGTGGATATTATTGATCAATTTTTCAGTAATTTTTATTTGTTATATATTCATTAAGAGTGATAATTCTCAGACAAATTGTCTAAGTATAAATTTTCACTTCAACCGGAAAGATAATCAATATTAGCTTTGGAACTGCTCAGGAAGGGGGGTTACCTGGATATTAAAATAAATCCTTTAGAGTTGGGGGTGCAAGAACATGACCCCCTTGAGACTTGAGGGGCCATTTGGCCTCATTTATCAATATTTATCACCACTTTATATAATACTAGAGAAAAGAAAAACACTAGGTGTGAGGGACGAATGTGTCAGTACCATAATTTTCCAATGCAAATGATATAGGAGCAGGTATAGAACAAAACTAGATAGAATCTGTGAAGAATATTGGCAAACTGCTTAACTCTAAATGTATAATTTTGTCCAGATATGCGTAACTCTGTCTGTAATGGAATATAATTGTAGTTTTTTGTTTGCATTTAATGAGGTGGGTTTATTTTCACTAATAGTACTTCATGGAGTGCATTAATTTTTTTTTAATTCCTGTTCTTTACCTGTATCAATTTTAGTGAATTATATTGCCTTATTAACTCATTTCACTCTCCTTTTGACTCCTTATTTGAAGTCTGCAAGATGAAATCCAAGTGTAAAAAGGAGAAGGGAAAGTGCAAAGCCAAATGCAAACCGAAGGAGACAGAAATTCCTCGAGGCTGCAAGGGAAAGAAGTGTAAATGCTGTGTTCGTAAGGCACCACCCTGCAAAAATAGCAAAAAATGTGAGAGGGCCAAAGGGGTGTGTACCAAAAAGAAGCTGTGTAAAGGAGAAACCTTCAACAAGAAACTTTGCAAAGGCAAATGTGGTTGTTGTATAGGTGAGAGCATTTCGATTTTTATATTGTGAAAGACAGTCGCCGTGGCTCAATCAGTAGCGTCTCCGACTCTGAGGCGTCAGGTCGAGGGTTCGCGCCCCGTCACGGTCTGAGGTTAGCAAGGGCATGCACTCAGCGTAAGGATTACATCTGCCAAAACAAGTCCTTCGCAAGAAGGCAACCGTCCTAGCCCTTGGTGAATAAGGGAGTCCGTGACGTAAAACCGGAACCGGAACCGGATTGTGAAAGACAGTAGCTTGTATAGAAGAGTAATTCCAGGCAAGTCAGCTAACCTAATATAACAAGTTTTGGGATCATTTATCCATACCTAGTGAACTGGAGATTACTCATCTTTACAAGATCTCAGTTTTCTTTTTAAGGTAAAAGCTTCTTGAGAATTAGATGCAACTTAAGTATGAAATGATGTGAGTATTGGTTTCCAAGTTTTATTCTTTTCGTAAAGGAGAGTATATCCACTTTAAACTAATATATATATATATATATATATATATATATATATATATATATATATATATATATATATATATATATATATATATATATATATATATATATATATATATATATATATATATATATATATATATATATATAGTTTTTTGTTTTTTTGTTTTTTTTAAGATAATCATTATATATATATATATATATATATATATATATATATATATATATATATATATATATATATATATATATATATATATATATATATATATATATATCCCTCCCTGAAATCCTAGCTCTTTTCTAAAGAAGAGGTTTCCATTTCAAGTACAGTATTGTAGGAAATATGATCAATAGAATTATGACAAAATAAGTTATTTATATTTTTTTTTCTTTCAGCCATTCCTAAAATTTCATCAGTTCCTTCATTTTTAATTTGCTAAATATAATCACAAAATACAAATGGTGATCATTTTTATTTCTCTATCTGAAAATAAAGATTTATCACTTATGCCAAAATGTAATTTTTTTTCACGTTAGACGTCAAAGTAAATGCATAAAACTGCATCATAGGTCAGTGATAGCCAAGGCTTCAGAGAACAAATATTTTCTCGAACATGCCAAAGTGTTTACAGGGGAAAAAACATTTCCATGTTTTTTTACGTATAAGTAAAAGTAAAAAAATAGAACATTGGTAAGTGACAGCCAATGCTTTAGAAATTAAACATTTGTCGATTTTGCCAAAAGTGTCAAAATTAAACATTTGTCGATTTTGCCAAAAAGTGTCAAAAAAAATATTGTTTGCATGTTTGACGTCAAAATAAGAATATAAAACTTCAAGGCTAGTCAGTGATAACCAAAGCTTCAGAAAGTTTTACCTTAAACTAGGTCACTTAGTTGGTAAAAAATAGGGGTTAAGGTACATGAGACTTCAAGATGTAAATTGGACCCAGCATTTCAAGAATTAGAATTGTTATGAGCAACATAAGAGAACGATTGAGACGATGTGCTGAGTGGTTAGAGTTCTCGACTTGGAGTTGACAGACCCGTGATCGATTCCACCATGGGGGTATTAGGAAGGACATCCAGCCCTCATTCCCCCATCCACAACATGTCTGTCTCCATCCCCATATTGGAGACTAATAATGACACAAAAATCGTGAATTAGTTGCAGTATGAGAGAGATGAAATATTTTTCCAAGTTCTTTGGAAAGTCCTTTTTCAAAATAGACTGAGATAAATGTTTTAATTCTTCTGTGAAGTTTACCTTAGTTTAGAATGGAAAATCAATTTATATTATTTTTAACTCTCTCCTCAATTTAGAATTATATGTGTTAATTTTCAAAAGAGTGACTTCAGTACAGAATGATGTATTTTCATTACTTTAGGATAACCACAGCACAGATCGACATGAGAACGCTATCCTCAAGTTCAGAATGAAATCAATCTTTCTTTCCTCAGGGGGGGATTGCCAATCAACCAAGAAATGCCAAAAGTTCAAAGGGCGTTGTGGTAGTGAAAAATGCAAGGCTGGTGAGAGAATGATTAAAAATGGCTGTGGTAGAAGCAAAAAATGCAAGTGTTGTGCTCCAGGATGTGAAATATTGCCAGAATGCTCCAATGCAGGTGGTTTTTGCGTTGATAAAAGAAAGGACTGTCCTGTGGGATACATCCTGACCGGAGGTTGTTCCGGGAAAAAGTGTAAATGCTGCCAAAAAGGTAAGAAAACATATATCTACCAGTGATATAAATATAGACCTATCTTATGTAACTATATGCCTGTTTCATATACCTCTAAGCCTGTTTCTTATATAGATCCATTCCATATAGCTATAGCCCTGTTTAATATGGCTGTAGGCTTGGTTAAATTATGTATAAATAAATGCTTATATTATATAGCCAGATGCCTATCTTATATGACTCTCTCTCTCTTTCTCTCTCTCTCTCTCTCTCTCTCTCTCTCTATATATATATATATATATATATATATATATATATATATATATATATATATATAGTATATATATATATATATATATAGAGAGAGAGAGAGAGAGAGAGAGAGAGAGAGAGAGAGAGAGAGAGAGAGAGAGAGAGAGAGAGAGAGAGAGAGAGAGAGAGTCATATAAGATAGGCATCAGGGTATATAATATAAGCATTTAACTATACATAATTTAACCAAGCCAACTGTAGTAGTGGCTGTACCTGTAGTATTTGTAGTTGTACTTATAGTTATAGTTTCTATACCACTTGTTGTGGACTCTGTCATGCCAGCTGTTGTGCTTGTTGTTATTGTATATGCAGTAGTACTGGACAGTGATGTAGTAAGTGATGAATTAATAGTAGTAGTTGTTACAACAACTGAAAATAAGAGAATACATTATGACTTTCATTATCTTGAGCAAATATCTTCAATTATGTACTGTTGATTTGCTACATTATATATATATATATATATATATATATATATATATATATATATATATATATATATATATATATATATATATATATATATATATATATATATATATATATATATATATATATATATATATATATAGTTTCAGGTGCAATGTCATTATAGTCCTTTTTTTTAATATTGAAAGGACAATATTAAAAATCAACAATACATAATTGAAGATATTTGCTCAAGATAATAAAAGTCATAATGTATTCTCTTATATTCATTTGTTGCAACAACTACTACTATTAATTCATCACTTTTTACATCACTGTCCAGTACTACTGCTTGTACAATAACAACAAGCACAACAGCTGGCATGACAGAGTCCACAACAAGTGGTATAGAAACTATAACTACAAGTGCAACTACAAATACTACAGGTACAGTCACTATTACAACTACACTAATAATGACAACAACTGTTACAGGAACTACAACAACAACCACAGCTACTACAACAACAGCTACTAGTTCCACATCTACTGTAAGCACAGTCACAACTACATCAGCACCAACAACAACATCTGGATCCACATCTACTAGAAGCACAAACACAACAACAACTGCACCAACAACAACTACTGGATCCACATCTACTGGAAGCACAGTCACAACAACAACTGCACCAACAACAACTACTGGATCTACATCTACTGGAAGCACAGTTACAACAACAACTGCACCAACGACAACTACTGGTTCCACATCTACTGGAAGCACAGTCACAACAACAACTGCACCAACAACAACTACTGGATCTACATCTACTGGAAGCACAGTTACAACAACAACTGCACCAACAACAACTACTGGTTCCACATCTACTGGAAGCACAGTCACAACAACAACTGCACCAACAACAACTACTGGATCTACATCTACTGGAAGCACAGTTACAACAACGACTGCACCAACAACAACTACTGATTCCACATCTACTGGAAGCACAGTCACAACAACAACTGCACCAACAACAACTACTGGATCTACATCTACTGGAAGCACAGTAACAACAACAACTGCACCAACAACAACTACTGGTTCCACATCTACTGGAAGCACAGTCACAACAACAACTACTGGATCCACATCTACTGGAAGCACAGTTACAACAACGACTGCACCGACAACAACTACTGGATCCACATCCACTGGAAGCACAGTCACAACAACAACTGCACCAACGACAACTACTACTACAGCAACAACCACGACAGGACCAACTACCAGCACTACAACGGGAACAACAGTCCCCGTTACATAAGTATCTACGACCACCGGTTCAACAACAACATCTGGCTGATAGTTGGACCATCATCTTTATTTGTTTATTTTGGCACCATGTTATATATTATTTACCAGTTTACTGTGTTTTCGAATTCCGTTTGCTTTCACATTTAGATGGAGTTTCTCCCAAGCCTCTTCCACACTTGTTTGTCATTCATTCCCTTTGCATTTCTCTTTTGGATAACACACTGCAATTTCTCTATCTTTCTCCTAATCTCCTCCTTGTCCCACCTATATGCCTTCTTCCACCCACTTTCGTGTCCATATCTCTCTTACATACTTGGTTTACCTCCTCACCATCAGCACATTGTGAATTAAATGTAGCTAAGCAATTGCGTCGTCTTTTTTATTTCCTCACATCCAAAAGTAGTGTTAACTCTGTATTTAAAAATGTGATAAAATATACATAAGAGTGGTAGGATTCCCTAGGGGTAGAAACCAGACTTTAAATATACCACAAGTCAGTAAGTACGTTATTAGACTGTGTGATTACCTAACTGTGCTAACCGGAAAGAGCCCCATGTTCGTAACTCCCCGTCTCCTTCTCGGTTCCATTTTTGTACTTAGTGATACTTATCATATTCGTCCTTAACTGTGGATTGAGTTAGCATAAACTACCTCCTCACTTAGCAAATTCCAATCATCAACTACTCTTACACTAAAAAAGTACTTCCTTACAACCTGCAAAGAAATTTTATTACGAAGCTTCAAACTATTTCCTCTAGTTCTAGTCCCAGCCATATCAAAATATCGATCCCTATCCACTCTGTCATAACCACGAAGAAATTTAAAAATCGTCACCATATCCCTCTCATTCTTCTAGTTTCGAGTGATGGTAATTAATTCCCTCAGCCTCTCTTCATAACTGAGATTGCATATTTCTGGCACCAGTTTCGTGGCATGCCTTTGAACTTATTCCAGCTTAACTATATGCTTTTTCAAGTGTGGATTCCAAAAGGGGGCTGCATATTCATGCTCTGGCCCCACATAGGTTACATAAATATTTCTGAATACTTCGTAGTCCATATGCCTGAAGGCTACTCTTACATTTGCTAAGAAAGCATATGCTGTCCTCACTACGCCATAATTATGCATTTTCGGAGATAAATATGCCAATGTGTTTACCCCTAGGTCTCTTTCATTCTCTGTCTCTTGAAGATCTGCTCATGCTATTGAGTATTCAAGTTTGGGCCTTCTCGCACTTGTACCAATTCTCATTACCTTACATTTAGATTACTGAAGTTCATTAGGTCTTTCTGGAGTTCTCTACCATTGTTTTCATCTTTTACTTTCTTCACAATCTTTGCATCTTCTGCAAACATATTCATGAATTAATTTACAGACCCTGGTAGGTAGTTTACATATGCAAGGTACAAGAGTGGTCCTAAAACTAAACCCTGTAGAATTCCACTACTAACCCTTCTCCATTCAGACACTGAGTGTCTTACTCTAACCCTCTGTTCCCTTCCTTCTGAGTGATTTTTTATCCATTCCAAGAAAGTGAGTTTAAGGAATATCTTGTTGCTCGCGTAAATACTGGGTCAGAGAGCATTATAATAACTGTTGTATATAACCCACCAAGGACCCAACATAGGCTAGAAGTTTATGAGGACTGTCATATAGGTACTATTGAAGTTATAAACTCAGTTGTTAACATGGAACGGGAGAGAAAATGTAGGATTTTGATTATGGGAGATTTTAATCATAAAGAGATAGATTGGATTAATATTGACCCACACAGTGGTGAGGACTCATCTGTGGCAAGATTCCTAGATTGCGTATAAGGGAATTTCCTACTCCAGCATGTACTGGAACCAACGAGGGCCAGGGGTGGGGATGAGCCATCACTACTTGATCTAGTATTGACAGTTAACCTGTTGGATATTGAATAAATTTAGTATGAACCACCAATTGGAAAGAGTGACCACTGTGTGTTGTTGATGGAGTATATCATTGAAGATGTCCTGCCTGAGAGTAGATGCACTGAGGACATGAGGAGGAACTATCCGAAAGGAGATTACATCAAAATGAATGAGATTCTTGTAGTTATTGACTGGAGGACCTTATTTTACAAGAAATCTGTACACGAAATGTACAACATCTTTTGTGAGAAATGTGGAAAGATAGTAGATTACTGCATACCTGTCACCAAAGTAGGTGTAATTCATGCCAGAGAGAAATGGTTTGCTAATGAGTGTAAAAGAGCTAAGGAGTGGAGAGACAAATGCTGGAAAAGGTATAGGAGAAAAAACATAAATGCCTAGCAAACCTACAAAAGAGCAAGAAAGGATTACCTAAGTAAAAAAAAAAAGAGAGAGAGAGGCAGAGAGAGACTATGAAAGGGACATCACCAGGAAGCCTAAAGAAAATCCAAAGCTTTTCCACAGCTTTATCTGAGGAAAACTGAAGGTAAAAGAACAGGTTTTAAGGCTTAAGAGAGCGGTGAAAGTATCACTGAGACGGATGAAGAGATCTGCAAAGAATTGAACAAGGAATTTCAGTCAGTATTTACAGTAGAAAATACCCCCACCCCCTCAGATTGCAGAGATAGAAGCTCATGGGCCGGTATTAGAAAACATCATCCTTTCAGTCACAGAGGTATGCAAAGCGCTGATGGAGTTAGATGTCCATAAAGCTACAGGGTCTGATGATATATCCCCTCATGTACTTAAAATATGCAAAAGCTCAATATCAGTGGCACTAAGTATCATATTTAAAGTCACTGGAGTCAGGGGAGATTCCAAGATGCTGGAAACAAGAGAACGTGATACTTATCTTCAAAAATGGAAGAAGGGCTACGGCTCTAAATTATAGACCCGTTTCCTTGGCCAACATAGTTTGCAAAGTTATGGACAAACTACTAAGGAAACATATCTCTCTTCACTAGGAATCCTTCAACTTTTTGTCAATGAGACAACTTGGCTTCAGAGAAGGTAGATCAACAGTAACAAACTTAATAGAATTTTATGATGAGGTAAACCGAATCTTACAGGAAAGAGAGGGCTGGTCAGATTGCATATTCCTAAACTTCAAGAAAGTTTGACACTGTCCCACACGGGAAACTTATTAAGAAGCTGCAAGAAATGGCTGCAATAGGTGGAAATGTCTTGGAATGGATAAAAGTTTACTTAGAAGGAAGGGAACAGAGGGTTAGAGTAAGACACTCAGTGTCTGAATGGAGAAGAATTAGTAGTGGAGTTCCACAGGGTTCAGTTTTAGGGCCACTCTTATTCCTTGTATATGCAAATGACCTACCAGAGTCTGTAAATTCATTCATGAATATGTTTGCAGATATTCCTTGTATATGCAAATGACCTACCAGAGTCTGTAAATTCATTCATGAATATGTTTGCAGATGATACAAAGATTGTGAAGAAAGAAAGAGACAAGAACAATGGTAAAGAACTTCAAGAAGATCTAAATTGTCTGTATGAGTGATCAGAAAAGTGGCTAATGATATTCAATACTGCAAAATGTAAGATAATAAGAATGGGTGCAAGTGCAAGAAGGCCCAAGCATGACTACTCGGTGGCAGGAGTACAACTTCAAGAGACAGAGAATGAGAGAGATCTAGGAGTAAACATACTGGCAGATTTGTCTCCAGAAATGCATAAAAATGGTATAGTAAGGGCAGCATATGCTTTCTTAACAAATGTAAGGGTAGCCTTCAGGCACATGGACAAAGAAATGTTGAGAAATATTTATGTAACCTACATGAGGCCAAAACTTGAATATGCAGCCCCCTTTTGGAATCCGCACTTGAAAAAGCAGATAGTTAAGCTATAAAAAGTTCAAAGACATGCCACGAATCTGATGCCAGAAATACGCAATCTCAGTTATGAGGAGAGGCTTAGGGAATAGACTTACCATCACTCGAGGCTAGAAGATTGAGGAGGAATATGGTGACAGTCTTTAAATTCCTTCATGGTTATGATAGAGGGGATAGTGATCGATATTTTGATATGGCTGGGACTAGAATTAGAGGTCATAATTAGAAGCTTCGTGAGAGAACTTTTTTACAGGATGTAAGGAAGTACTTTTTTAGTGTAAGAGTATTTGATAATTGGAATTCGCTAAGCGAGGAGGTAGAATGCTGACTCAAGCCATAGTTTTAAAGACAAGTATGATAAGTATCACTAAGTACAAAACGGAACTGATCAGGAGATGGGAAGATTCGAGCTTTGGGCTCTTTCCCGTAAGCACTACTAAGTAATCACTACTAGGTGGAAATGTTTTGGAATGGATAAAAACTTACTTAGAAGGAAGGGAACAGAGGGTTAGAGTAAGACACTCAGTGTCTGAATGGAGAAAAGTTAGTAGTGGAGTTCCACAGGGTTCAGTTTTAGGGCCACTTTTGTTCCTTGTATATGTAAATGACCTACCAGAGTCTGTAAATTCATTCATGAATATGTATGCAGATGATGCAAAGATTGTGAAGAAAGTAAAAAACGAGAACAATGGTAGAGAACTTCAGGAGGATCTAAATAATCTGCATGAGTGGTCAGAAAAGTGGCTAATGAAATTCAATACCTCAAAATGTAAGGTAATGAGAATGGGTACAAGTGCAAGAAGGCCCAAGCTTGACTACTCGGTGGCTGGAGTACAACTTCAAGAGACAGAGAATGAGAGAGATCTAGGAGTAAACATACTGGCAGATTTGTCTCCAGAAATACATATAAATGGCATAGTAAGGGCAGCATATGCATTCTTATCAAATGTAAGGGTAGCCTTCAGGCACATGGACAAGGAAGTGTTCAGAAATATTTATGTAACCTATGTGAGGCCAAAACTCGAATATGCAGCCCCCTTTTGGAATCCGCACTTGTAAAAGCACATAGCTAAGCTTGAAAAAGTTCAAAGACATGCCACGAAACTGGTGCCAGAAATACGCAATCTCAGTTATGATGAGAGGCTGAGGGAATTAGACTTACCATCACTCGAAGCTAGAAGAGTGAGGGGGGATATGGTGACAGTCTTTAAATTCCTTCATGGTTATGATAGAGTGGATAGGGATCGATATTTTGATATGGCTGGCTCTAGAACTAGAGGTCATAGTTTGAAGCTTCGTAAGAATGTAAGAAAATACTTTTTCAGTGTAAGAGTAGTTGATAATTGGAATTCGTTAAGCGAGGAGGTAGTTAATGCTATCTCAATCCATAGTTTTAAGGACAGGTATGATAAGTATCACTGAGTCTAAAATGGAACCGATCAGGAGACGGGAAGATACGAGCTTTGGGCTCTTTCCCGTAAACACAATTAGGTAATCACATACACACAGTAATTACAGTATAATAAATATCGCTAAGTACAAAAATAGAACCGACCAGCAGACGGGGAGTTACGAGCATGGGGCTCTTTTCCGTAAGCATAATTTGGTAATTACAGAGATGATCTTGAAGAATCCAGCAATGTCTCCATGAGAACTTCATTCTGGATGCAGTTTTTTTTATGAATTCAGGGTATGTATTTATCGAGTCAAGTCCCTGGCATTAAAGAAAAGTGCCAACATTTGTAAACAAGTAGCCTCCAGAATTTGTAGTTGCCAAGGATGCTGTTCTAAGTGTAATATCAGAGCTCCAGATCTAATATAAACAGGCTTGCAGACTGTGAGTAAATTATATTCTCATTAATAGAAACTGTTTCCGACAGGAACAACAGCAAGCACTTCAACAGCATCTACATCAACTGGAAGCACAGCCACAACAACAACTGTACCGATGACAACTACTACTACTGCAACAACAACCAGCACTTCGATAGCACCTACATCTACTGGAAGCACAGCCACAACAGCAACTGGACCAACAACAACTACTTCTACAGTAACAACCACGACAGGAACAACAGGCAGCACTTCAACAGCATCTACATCTACTGGAAGCACGTCTTCATCAAAAACTGTTCCAACAACAACTACTTCTACAGCAACAACCACGACAGGAGCAACAGCAACTACTTCAACAGCATCTACATCTACTGGAAGCACAACCACCACAAAAACTGTTCCAACAACAACTACTTCTACAGCAACAACCACGACAGGAGCAACAGCAACTACTTCAACAGCATCTACATCTACTGGAAGCACAACCACCACAGCAACTGCACCAACAACAACTACTACTACAGCAACAACTACAACAGGAACAACAGGCAGCACTTCAACAGCATCTACATCTACTGGAAGCACAGCCACAACAACAACTGTACCAACGACAACTACTACTACTGCAACAACCACGACAGGAACAACAGCCAGCACATCAACAGGATCTACATCTACTGGAAGCACAGCCACAACAACAACTGTACCACTGACAACTGCTACTACAGCAACAACCATGATAGGAACAACAGCAAGCACCTCAACAGCATCTACATCTACTTGAAGCACAGCCACAACAACAAGTCTACCAATGACAACTACTACTACTGCAACATCCATGACAGGAACAACAGCCAGCACATCAACAGGATCTACATCTACTGGAAGCACAGCCACAACAGCAACTGTACTAACATCAACAACTACTACAGCAACAACCACGACAGAAACAACAGCCAGCACTTCGACACCATCTACATCTACTGGAAGCAGAGCCACAACAACAACTGTACCAACAACAACTACTTCCACAGCAACAACCACGACAGGAAAAACATCAAGTACTTCTACAGCATCTACATCTCCTGAAAGCACAGCCACAACAACAACTGTACCAACATCAACAACTGCTACAGCAACAACCACGACAGGAACAACAGGAAGCACTTCAACAGCATCTACATCAACTGGAAGCACAGCCACAACAACAACTGTACCAATGACAACTACTACTACTGCAACAAAAACTACAGGAACAACAACCAGCACTTCGATAGCACCTACATCTACTGGAAGCACAGCCACAACAACAACAACAACTATGCCAACGACAACTACTTCTACAGCAACAACCATGACAGGAACAACAGCCACCACTTCAACAGTATCTACATCTACTGGAAGCATGTATTCAACAAAAACTGTTCCAACAACAATTACTTCTACAGCAACAACCATGACAGGAGCAACAGCAACTACTTCAACAGCATCTACACCTACTGGAAGCACAACCACAACATCAACTGTACCAACAACAACTACTACTGCAACAACTACAACAGGAACAACAGGCAGCACTTCAACAGCATCTACATCTACTGGAAGCACAGAAACAACAACAACTCTACCAACGACAACTACTACTACTGCAACAACCACGACAGGAACAACAGCCAGCACATCAACAGGATCTACATCTACTGGAAGCACAGCCACAACAACAACTGTACCAATGACAACTAGTACTGCAGCAACAACCACAATAGGAACAACAGCAAGCACATCAACAGCATCTACATCTACTGGAAGCACAGCCACAACAACAACTGTACCAACGACAACTACTACTACTGCAACAACAACAACAACAACAGGAACAACAGCCTCCACTTCAACAGCATTTACATCTACTGGAAGCACAGCCACAAGAACAACTGTACCAATGACATCTACTAATACTGCAACAACCACAACAGAAACAACATCTACATCTACTGGAAGTACAGCCACAACAACATCTGTTCCAATGACATCTACTACTATTACAACAACCACAACAGGAACAACAGCAACCACTTCGACAGCATCTACATCTACTGGAAGTACAGCCACAACATCTGTACCAACGACATCTACTACTACAGAAACAACCACGACAGGAACAACAGCCAGCACATCAACAGGATCTACAACTACTGGAAGCACAACCACAAGCAAAAACTGAACCAACTGCAACTACTACACCAGCAACAACCACTACAGGAACAAGAACCAGCACTTCATCAACATCTACATGTACTCTTGGCAAATGGAAGAGTGAAAGAAAGAGCATTGATGGATTATGTGTTGGTAGCAAAGAGCATGATTGGTAGAGTGAAAGATGTACATGCATTCAGGGGTGTGGCTGCTGGGATGTCTGATCATTTTTTGGTTGAAGCAAAAGTGGTAGTAGCAAAAGAGTGGGGAAATAGTGTGGGGGGATGTAGAAGGGAAATAGTGAAGGTGGAAGAGTTGAAAAAGCCAGAGAAGAGACAGGAATATCAGGACAGGATGAGAATGGCATATGACAGGGTGAAAGAAAGAGAAGTTGGGGAGTTAGGGGAGGAATGGGGGTTGATGAAAGAATGTTTTGTGGGACATGCAAGTGATGTGTGTGGAAAGAGGTTTGTTGGAGGTGGCATGAGGAGGGGCAGCGACTGATGGAATGAAGGGGTGAAAATGAAGGTGGAAGAGAAAAAGAGGGCTTTTGAGGAATGGCTGCAGTGTAAAAGTAGGGAGAAGTATGAAAGATATAGGGAGAAAAATATGGAAACCAAGCAGAAGGTAGAGGAAGAGAAGAGGTTGGCAAATGTTAGGTGGGGACAGGATTTTAGTAGGTCATATGAGGAGAATAAAGAGAAGTTTTGGAAAGAAGTGAAGAGAGCAAGGAAGGGTGGATCGAGGATGGAAGAGACAGTGAAAGATGTGAATGGACAGATGTTAAGAGGGAACGTTGCAAGGAAAAGATGGCAGAATATTTTGAGTGCTTGCTGAATGTTGAGGAAGATAGAGAGGCAGCTATAGTGGCAGTGGGAGGGGTTCAAGGGCCAGTAATGGGAGATGAAAATGAGAGAGAGATTACAAGAGAGGAGGTGAAAAGGGCATTGTATGAAGCGAAAGCAGGTAAAGCACCTGGAATGGATGGTGTGAGAGCGGAGATGTTGAAAGAAGGGGGTGTGACTGCATTGGAATGGTTAGTGAGAGTGTTTAATATATGCTTTATGTTGTTGATGGTGCCAGTGGATTGGGTGATTGCCTGTATAGTGCCCCTATACAAAGGTAAGGGAGATATGTATGAATGCAGTAATTTTAGGGGTATAAGTTTGTTGAGTGTGGTAGGAAAAGTGTATGGTAGGGTACTGGTTAATAGGATTAGGGATAAGACAGAATATGTGATCGCGGAAGTGCAGAGTGGTTTTAGGAGAGGTAGAGGTTGTATAGATCAGATTTTTATAGTTAGGCAGTTTTGTGAGAAATATTTAGCAAAGGGTAAGGATGTGTATTTTGCATTTTTGGATCTGGAGAAAGCATATGATAGAGTTGATAGAGAGGCTATGTGGAATGTTTTGAGATTATATGGAATCCATGGTAAATTGTTGCATGCAGTGAAGAGTTTGTATGAGGGCACTAGAGCTTGTGTTAGGGTAGGGAATGAAGTGAGTGAGTTGTTTCCAGTGAGTGTGGGACTGAGACAGGGATGTGTGATGTCACCATGGCTGTTCAATTTGTATATTGATGGAGTTGTAAGAGAGGTGAATGAGCGAGTGCGTGGTCGAGGTTTGAGAATGGTAGATGGGGATGATAACGAGTGGGAGCTGAATCAGTTGCTGTTTGCAGATGATACTGTGGTGGTGGCAGATTCAGAGGAAAAGCTGTGTCAGTTAGTGTCAGAATTTGGAGTGGTGTGTGAGAGAAGGAAGCTGCGAGTGAATGTGGGAAAGAGTAAGGTTATGAGGTGTACAAGAAATGAGGATGGCGCTGGATTGAATGTTATGTTGAATGGAGAGACACTTGAGGAGGTTAATCAGTTTAAGTATTTAGGCTCGGTTATAGCTGCAAATGGTGGAGTGGAAGCAGATGTGTGTCACAGAGTGAATGAAGGATGTAAAGTGTTGGGTGCATTGAAAGGAGTGATGAAGAATAGAGGGTTGGAAATGAATGTTAAGAAAGTTTTGTATGAGAAAGTGGTTGTGCCAACTGTGATGTATGGATCAGAGTTATGGGGTATGAAAGTAAGTGAGAGACGGAAACTAAATGTGTTTGAGATGAAATGCCTGAGGAGTATGGTTGGTGTATCTCGATTGGATAGGGTTAGGAATGAAGTGGTGAGAGCAAGAATGGGTGTGAGGAGAGAAATTGCAGCCAGAGTAGATATGAATGTTCTGAGATGGTTTGGCCATGTGGAAAGGATGGATGATGAAAGGCTGCTGATAAAGGTGAAATGCTAGAGGGAGGCCTAGGTTTGGATGGATGGATGGAGTAAGGGGAGCCCTGAATGATAGGAGGATGGATGTGAGGGAAGCAAGCGAGCGTGCTAGGAATAGGAATGAGTGGCGAGCGATTGTGACGCGGCTCTGATGGGCATCTGCTGTTACCACGGGGCTGCATCTTACAGAGATAGCCCTGTGGTAGGGGCAGTAGGAGGAGCTGGCAGTTGTGAAGCGAAACAGGTTGTGAAAGAGCCGGGTGGATGGGCTGTGGCACTCCAGCAGTGCCATCTGAACGGTCGCTAGCTCCCTCGTCATTGCCCATAGAGCAAAGTAATCCCCCCATTTTGTTTTCCTTTCTTGATGACGGCTACCCCCCAATTAAAGGGGGAAACAGCCAAGGTATATGTATGTATGTATGTACTGTCATGACAATAACTGTACCAGCAACGACTGTTACTACAGGAACAACACCCAGCACTTCGACACCATCTACATCTACAGGAAGCACACCCACAACAACAACTGTACCAGCGTCAACTACTAGCGCAGCAACAACCACAACTGGTACAACAGCCAGCACTTTGACAGCATCTACATCTACTGGAAGTACAGTGACAACAACACCTGAATAAACGACAACTACTACCACAGCAGCAACTACGACATGACCAACATCCAGCACTTCTCAGAATCTTCATTACTGGAAACACAGCCACAACAACAACTGTACCAACGACGACTCCTATTGCAGCAACAACCATGACAGGAACAACAACCAGCACTTCGAAGGGACCAGCAATCAGCAGTTTGACAGCATCTACAGCCAGCACTTTAACAGCAATATCCCAATTAACTACACCTAGGCTGTAGTTGGACCATTATCTTTATTGGTTTATTTTGGCACCATTTGTATATTATTTCTCCTTTTACTGTGTATTTGAAGTGCATTTGTTTTCACATATAAAGAAAAGGGTTTGTGTCCTTGTGTCTTCATTATTAGCAGAAATTTTTATGTTTACATGGAGCTACTGTTTCTCGTAAATCGCTTCGATACCTATTTACCATTTATTCCCTTCTCTCTCGGATGCACTCTGCACTCTTTCTGATTCTCTTAATCTTTTTCTTGTTCTACCTTTCTGCCTTCACCCTCCACCCACTTTCGTGTCCATCTTTCTCTTACAAACTTGGTCACCCTTTGTATTGTGGATTAAGTATAGCTGAGCAATTGCATCATTTTTGTTCATTTACATACTTCCTTAAGTAATATCATCTGTGTATTTAGAAATGAATGTGTGGAAACATACATGTGTGTATGGTGGGACACCCAAGGGGTGGATGTCGTACCTTAAATACACTATAAGTAAGTATATTTTTGCACTGTGTAATTACCTAATTGTTCTTATGGGAAAGAGCCCTATGCTCATAACTCCCCGTCTCCTGGTCGGTTCCATATTTGTACTCAGTGATGCTTATCATACTTGTCCTTAGAAATATGGATTGAGTTAGCATTAACTACCTCCTTGTTAGCGAATTCCAGTTAACAACTTCTCTTACTGTAACAAAAAGTACTTCCTTACATCCTGCAAAGAAGTTTTCTTAAGAAACTTCAAAGTATGACCTCTAGTTCTAGTGCGAGCAATATCAAAATATCGATCCCTATCTACTCTGTCATAACCATGAAGGAGTGTGTGTGTGTAATTACCTAGTGTGTGTGTTTGTGTTGGTTCTGCATAGAATAGGATTTGTTAAATTATGGGAAAACAATATTATTTCTCAATATCCTACCCATTTCTATATTGATGTAAGGAGTATCATATTTGCATAAATATTCCTCTTGCTTGGGTTTCTGATTTTTGGAAAGCTGCTTTCCCTCTTTTTCTGAGCGGTAGCACATTTAGTCTGCCTCAACTATTAGATTCCTTACGAGGAGCTTTCTGCAGGTCCCCATATATATATATATATATATATATATATATATATATATATATATATATATATATATATATATATATATATATATATATATATATATATATATATATATATATATATATATATATATATAGTTTATTGACAAACTATTACAAAAGTATTACAAAAAATATTTTTTTTCTTTTTGCACAAAATAGCATAAGTAATAGAAACAATATTTTGTCCATCAAAAAAAATCTTAGCCTAAAGAACAATACAAATATTCTCACAAACTTACCAACAAAAGTAAATAATCATATTTATCTTAATGCCTAATTCTAAAATACAGTTAGAAGAATAGACTACATCCATATATTACAAATTAACCTATACATACATACATACATAGTGCGATTTGACTTAAGACCACTGGTCAGATCTGGTTGGATCCGACTAGATTGGAGCATCTATGAGCTGGTTGTGTGGTCCTCAACCAGCCCATAGACTATCCAATCTGGCCGTATCCAACCAGATCTCTCGTGCGGTCTCAAGGTCAAATAGCACCGTGTATGGGTACCTTAAGACGAATAGTAAGGACGATGCCACCAGATTGAGTGGGAGAAGAGATACAGAGATGTACATAAGTCTAATAATAAAATCATAACTTCTAATCTATAAAGAACTCTCATAATGAAATTTGCACAATAATTTTCATACGTCTCTACATTACCTACCTGCGACCATACCTCATAAGCCCACTTCTTTTCAGTCACTACTGCAATCACCTGCTCATTCCACTACATTTCGTTACTGCGAAGGGAAAATAGGAGGCAACAATAGAGTGCTTTTGCGCATACGAGTACGCATTATCTATCCATCTTCAGAGTTATCTCAAAAGATGGGGAGAAAAGTATATGCTAAGGTACTTTGTCGCCGCCGTAATCAAATAATTATATTGACAATATTCACGTGCTTTTCCTGAAACATATATATATACAGTATATATATACATTTTTCTCTTTAATTTTGTAATGCCAAGACGAGCCAAAAAAGGAATAAATCTCCCCTCAATGGGCCTGAGCACAAAGAAAACAAAGTAAAGAGATAAAGAGATGGGGAGTGTGGTAACTAGTCAGATGTGAAGGGAAAATTGGAGATGTGTGACGAATATCCATGAATATTCGGTGTTGATGTAGGCATAGAAAAAGAACCGTAACTGAAGGAAAACTTAACATCGAACTGTCCTGGACAGTCCTATTTAAGACCACACAACACTTCAGCTGTAGTATTACAACGGGCGGCTGTGCCATTGGCCATTCTACATTGAAAATTGTGGCCTTTATATTTATGCATTCATAATTTTTCAGTCTGTAAGACTATCTGGTCTTTATTTATATTTTGTCCTTAGAGTTCAGGGTAGCTTAGTAGTATTGGGCGCGTTACGGTGTAATATATATATATATATATATATATATATATATATATATATATATATATATATATATATATATATATATATATATATATATATATATATATATATATATATATATATAGCGTCCGCGACTCTGAGGCATCAGCTCGAGTGTTCGCACCCCGTCACGGTCTGATGTTAGCAAGGGGTTGCGCTCAGGGTAAGGATTACATCTGCCAAAACAAATCCTTCGCAAGAAGGCAACCGTCCCAGGCCTTGGTAGAAAAGGGAGTCCGTGACGTAAAACTGGAACAACACTTATATATATATATATATATATATATATATATATATATATATATATATATATATATATATATATATATATATAATATATATATATATATATATATATAGGTAGTCACCGCGGCTCAAGCGGTAGTGTCCGCAACTCTTAGGCGTCAGGTCGAGGGTTCGTGCCCCGTCACGGTCTGAGGTTAGCAAGGGCATGCACTCAGGGTAAGGATTACATCTGCCAAAACAAATCCTTCGCAAGAAGGCAACCGTCCCAGGCCTTGGTAGAAAAGGGAGTCCGTGACGTAAAACTGGAACAACACTTATATATATATATATATATATATATATATATATATATATATATATATATATATATATATATATATATATATATATATATATATATATATATATATATATATATATATATATATATATATATATATATATATATATATGAATGGTTATGGCCACGTAAGGAAATTGAAAGAAATTTTGAGATCCTTAGTACATTGTACTTTCAAGTGTATTACTTATCTTCAGAGGAATCTGATTCCTCAGCAGATAAGTAATAAACTTGAAAGTATTATGTACTAAGGATTTCAAAATACCTTTCAATTTCCTTACGTAGCCGTAACCATTCACAAATTCAGAATATTCGCGTGTATCTCGTGAAATTGAATCACACACACACACAAGCACACATTAAAAAATGCACAAACTCAATATCAGTGCCACTAAGTATCATATTTAAAAAGTCACTGGAGTCAGGGGAGATTCCACGATGCTGGAAACAAGCAAACGTGATAACTATCTTCAAAAAGGGAAGGAGGGCTACTGCTCTAAACTATAGACCAGTTTCCTTGACCAGCATTGTTTGCAAAATTATGGAGAAACTACTAAGGAAACATATCTCTCTTCACTTGGAATCCTTCAACATTTTGTCAGTGAAGCAACATGGCTTCAGAGAGGGTAGATCAACAGTAACAAACTTATTAGAATTTTATAATGTGGTAAGCCGAATCTTACAGGAAAGAGAGGGCCGGGCAGATTGCATATTCCTAGACTTTCAGAAAGCATTTGACACTGTTCCACATGGAAGACTTATTAGGAAGCTGCAAGCAATGGCTAAAATAGGTGGAAGTGCCTTGGAATGGATAAAAACTTACTTAGAAGGAAGGGAACAGAGGGTTAGAGTAAGACACTCAGTGTCTGAATGGAGAAGAGTTAGTAGTGGAATTCCACAGGGTTCAGTTTTAGGGCCACCTTTGTTCCTTGTATATGTAAATGACCTACCAGAGTCTGTAAATTCATTCATGAATATGTTTGCAGATGATGCAAAGATTGTGAAGAAAGTAGGAAACAAGAACAATGGTAGAGAACTTCAGGAAGATCTAAATAGTCTGCATGAGTGGTCAGAAAAGAGGCTAATGTAATTCAATACTTCAGAATGTAAGGTAATGAGAATGGGTACAAGTGCAAGAAGGCCCAAGCTTGACTACTCGCTGGCTGGAGTACAACTTCAAGAGACAGAAAATGAGAGAGATCTAAGAGTAAACTTACTGGCAGATTTGTCTCCAGAAATGCATATAAATGGAATAGTACGGGCAGCATATGCCTTCTTATCAAATGTAAGGGTATCCTTCAGGCACATGGACAAGGAAATGTTCAAAAATATTTATGTAACCTATGTGAGGCCAAAACTTGAGTATGCAGCCCCCATTTGGAATCCGCACTTGGAAAAGCACATAACTAAGCTTGAAAAAGTTCAAAGACATGCCACGAAACTGGTGCCAGAAAAACGCAATCTCAGTTATGATAAGAGGCTGAGGGAATTAGACTTACCATCACTCGAAGCTAGAAGATTGAGGGGGGATATGGTGACAGTCTTTAAATTCCTTCATGGTTATGATAAAGTGGATAGGGATCGATATTTTGATAAGGCTGGCTCTAGATCTAGAGGTCATAGTTTGAAGCTTGCTAAGAAAACTTCGTTTTCAACTGACATGCCACGTGGGATGCGACGTGCCACTTTGGTGTGAAAGCGGCCTAAGAAATGGATCCAAACGGTAGGGTTAATTTTTAAAATGCTTTAGTCACTTTTTTTATTTCACTATTCTTCTCCGCTATGGGGATGAACACTGAGTGGAGTTGGGGAATTATGGCTGGATGACCTTCCTAACTCCCTGCGGTGGGCTCGATCGAGGGTCTATCACCTCTCAAATCGAGTATTCTAGCCATTATGCTGCCGCGGTTCCCAAAATGCATTAGTAATTACTTTTCTTAAAGGTGTATATAATGATTATTACTCATTTAAATATGGCTGCATTAAAATGTTTAAATTACTATAATTATTGCTAAAATACTTTTTTTAAAGAATATGTTATGAAAATGTAATCCTCCATGCTATGTACTGAGCACTCAATTTAGAAAGTGAAAAACCCATATGAAAGCAACCGTGGGGCGTTAAGAAGGGAATCCAGCCCTAATTCCCCCGCTCTGTCCTGTCTATGTCTACTCCTGTGATGGGGATTAATAGTGACTCATAAAATAGCTAAGAAATAACTTCCCATTACATATTTTACGGAATTGACACCACAGTCACACCATATATATAATTATTCTGTCATACTCGTTAAACATCTCTCATTATCCTTTCACATCTGACGAGTCACAACACTCGCCATCTGTTTTTCTTTGCTTAATGTTCTATTCGTGACCCGGCCCGATGAGGGCAATTTTCTTAGCCCTTTCTGGAGTAAATAATATATATATATATATATATATATATATATATATATATATATATATATATATATATATATATATATATATATTATATATATATATATATATATATATATATATATATAAGCTAAGGAAGCCCATCAATGAAATACAATATAAAAATTAACATTCATTTATCATGCATAGATAGGATTCCAAATTTATCGTAACAACGTGATATTTTAACATACATTAATCAGTCCTAAAGAGTTAGGCCACTCCGTTACCTGCTTTCCCAGGTACGACCCCAGGTATTGGATGTATGCCTTACAAGTCGTTTGAGTACGACTGGTTGTTGCTTTCTTGAATGAGAATGAAGGTCAGTGTTAAAGTTTACGAGGAGAGAGTCGTCTCCGTTTTTTTTATATATATATTTTTAATACAATGACAATGATGATATTCTTATTTGTCTTTATTAGAACCTCATTTCAATGTTGCCATTTCATAAGGAAGCTTTTAAGGGTAAATTGAAGTTATTTAACTATAGAAAAACAGGTTAGAATATAACGAGCGATTGGCAACAAAATGTGACGGACTCTGTGACCTGTTGTTACCAAGAGAGCCAATCGACTGCTAATAATAACCATTGTCTGGGTTTTTGTACAAAATTATTCATTATTATTTTTGCTCTTAACCGTTCTTGTGTTTTGAAGTCAGGCAGTGTTAAATATATTAAATTTATAAAAAAAAATGGCAAGATTAGCGTAGACTAATAAATAAAAAAAATATATATATATCGCTCTTAATAATGCTTTGTTTGCGAAGAGATTTGAGTATATTTTTTTGCACAGTGTAATGTTACTTTGGAAATTGAATTTGAAGCTTATCTCTGTTGTAATTATTATTAAGTAATAATTGTAAGGGAGTTGTGTGTGTGTTTGTACTTCGTAATGTAATTACATGACATTCTTCGTAGTACATTTCGCTCAAAACAACAGAGACGCAATTCTTTTCACTTCCCGCCCGAGTGGTTTCAATGTTAATAGTATTAAATAAATTTTTATATTATAAAGAATTGAATTTCGTAATTAATTTACATTAAATAATTCATTTCAAATATTCTTTATCGTGTCTATTTAACTTACGAGTATTTGATAATTTATTTTGGGACAATAAGTAATACAAATAAAATAGTTTTTTAATTGTCTTCCAAATCGTGACGTCACGGGCTGCGCACATCCCATGCGCGTCACCACCAACGAAAACAAAAACAAAATGAAGTCGGGGGATAGTAAAGCTCTATGGGCCACTCAGACGGAAAAACCCATCCACTACACGTATGTCAGGTTGATATTAAATGTAAAATGTGTCTGTAGAGGAAAAACGAAGTGGCAATGATAGTGTTAGGCCGTATAAGACGCCATTATATGTGCATTTGTGCGTTTGTTTTCTTTGCAGGTATTTGAAAGAGTTCCGAGTAGAGCAATGCACTCTCTTTTTGCAACACAAGTGCACGCAGCATCGCCCCTACACCTGTTTCCACTGGCACTTCCTCAACCAACGGCGGAGAAGACCCATACGCAAAAGGGATGGCACTTTTAATTACTCTCCCGACGCCTACTGTAATAAATTCGACGAAAATACGGGAATCTGTCCCGACGGAGACGAGTAAGTTTTTTTGGGACCATTTTTTCTCACGTATTTTCGAGCTTATTTCAGGCTGTTTTTGGCCTCAGAAATAAGCTTTTAGTGGCTCTATGATCCTGATCATGGCGTAGGAGTGCCAAGGTGTTGTCATTGTGCTCGCTGAGAGGGAAATGAAGTGAAAAATCGAGTGATCAAATGTTAGAAGGAAACAAAGGGTTGACAAGGGGGAGTGGTTGTCTTGTGTTTGTAAACAAAGCCCAAGGCCACACGCATCCTCCAGCCAATTTCTTTTTTCCTCGTGAGGCCGTTTTGCCTCGCTAATTTTTGTTACTTTGTCATTTTATGTCGTTTTCTTCACTATATAGATTATTAGAACTTATTATTTTTCTCTTTCTTTGTAAACAAAGCCCAAGGCTACGCATCCTCCAGCCAACTCTCGCCATGAGACTTTTTCATCTGTAATATTTTGTTACTCTGTCGTTTTATGTCAATCTCCTCGCTGTATAGATTATTAGAGCTTGTGGTTAGCTTTGTGTATGCGAAACGGAGATTCATTTGTGTCACCAAACACTAAGGAGAGGAGAGGGGTTCAGAAGGGTGATTTTAGTTATTGTAGGTGGTAATGCCCAAACTATCGATTTTCTTGTCATTCTTCACACTACAATTTATTGGAATTTATGTTTAGAGTTTCTTCATATTACAAAGGTTATTACTATTGACTAACATATACTGTATATCGAAAGAAGGCTTCACATATGTGATTGTATATAGAGAACTTCAAAATATTTAGCAAAAATATTTGTCTCCTGGAATCTTATGATTACACGTAGTCTGTTTTTAACTATAAATAAGCATGTACTTGTAATTTTTTTTTTTTCGTAGTCCCTGTCAAGTAATAGTTATTAGTTAGTTTACATATAAATTTAAAAGTATGGCTACCGGTTGGTGAGGTAGTTTTAAAAATGGTATATTTTCAGTGATACAAAATAGCATATTATTATCTAGTGTTTTTTAGAGAAAATAAGCAATTTATCAAGTTAAGTTAAATGACTAGATATTAAATTTGTTTGTCCTATACTATTTAAGATTGACTAATTGCTGGATTGTTGCTTACTTACAGTATTTTTTATGTAAATTTTATTATTTATAGAGCATTATAAATATTTCATTGATTTTTTTTTATAGTGAACATACCTGCTATTTAAATGCCAAATTGGAAATCACAAGCGTTATTACTATATTATAGAGAGAAGATATGTCACTTTGACATCTCTCAAATGGAAGGTTGGAGACAGTGAAGGAATGTTCTATTAATATATATATATATATATATATATATATATATATATATATATATATATATATATATATATATATATATATATACAGTGGTGACCCTAGCCCACGAACTTAATCCGTTCCCAAAATGTGTTGTTGGGTTGAATTTACTTTTTCCATTGAAAAGCATCTTCTGGTTTTGCGTCACGGACTCCCTTTTCTACCAAGGACTAGGATGCTTGCCTTCTTGCAAAGGACTTGTTTTGGCAGATGTAATCGTTACCCTGAGTGCATGCCCTTGCTAACCTCAGACCGTGATGGGGCGCGAACCCTCGACCTGACACCTCAGAGTCGCGGACGCTACCGCTTGAGCCACGATGACTACTTCCATTGAAAAGCATGTAAATTCCATTAATCCATTCCAGGTCAAAACAAATATTCATTTTAAAAGTTTTTGAGTCATTAAAAACATGAAATATAGTACAGGTCATATGCAATATACTCTGTAAAAGAAATATTAGATTATTAATAGAAATACAGTACTGTATTTACCTTTATGGATGATTGTTGCTGGCATATGTGGATGGTGGTGGAGGAAGAGGGGGACTAAATTTTGGAAGGAGAGTCCCCTTGCATAAAAATGTTAAGGAACTCCTTCGATACAGGCTCCATTTCTGGTGTTTTCTCTTTTGGAAGCTGCATCCCTGCCTACTGGGACGAGGAAACAATCCAGAGAAATTTGTCTTTTTTCTTTGGTAAATTTTTCTAAAAATATTCATCGCATTGTCATTTACCATGTTCACTACTCTATTGCCCACAGTTTTATCTGGGTGATGATTCTCAGTAAAGGCCTACACATCATTCCACTTGCTAAAAATTTCTTTCAATATTACACCTTTACCCTTTCCTCCAGTGACTGCTCCTCTTGGAGAATCTTCCCCTGTTCACGTTGCAACTCAACTAATTCTTAGGTAAAAAGTTATTTTTTGTGGTCCTCCACCAACTCCTCCACATCCTCCTCATTGACCTCCAAACCCAACTTTTGCCTGTGGCCACAAATTCAATAACAATTTGAATAGCTAACTCCTGCTTGAAGCCCTCGAAGTCTCTATCAGTCACACAACCTGACCAAAGTTTCCTCCAGGCGAAGTTCAGTGTACGATATGAGACCTCCCTCAGTGCTTTTTCAGTGAGGCCAATGCAGTGGAGAATATTGAAGTGGTCTTTCCAGAAATCACAAAGGGTCAAATCCATGTCATTGGTGACCTGGAACACCTGGCAAGAAGACCCTTCGTATACAATTTTTTAAATTTAGAAATTACCAGCTGGTCCATTGGCAGGAGGATAGGAGTGGTGTTGGGAGGCAGAAATTTTACTTTAATGAAGTCGTAATGTATAGCGAGATCTTCTTCCGCACTTGGAGGATGGGCAGGAGCATTATCCATTAAGAGGAGACACTTAAGGGGCAAATCTTTTTCCTCAAGATATTTTTACACTGCTGGCGCAAACACTTCAATCAATCACTCTAGGAATAAAATCCACGTGACCCAAGCCTTTGGATTTGACCTCCACATTACTGAAAAGCTAGCCTTCAACACGTTATTGTGCTTAAAAACACGCAGATTTTCAGAGTGCATTAATGCACAGTAAGAATGTAAGTCTGTCTTTCATTGGTTTGTGGCCAGGCAGTGATGTATCCTCTTGGGTTATATAGGTTCTTTTGAGCATTTTCTTCCAAAAGAGTCCTGTTTCATCACAATTAAAAGCTTTTTGCGGGTTATAACCTTCATTCTCGACAAATTTAGCGAATTCCTTCAAGTCAGAATCCGCTGCCTTTGGGTCGGAATTAGCCGCCTCTCCATGTCTAATGACACTATGAATCCCAGTTCATCTACGAAAGTGTTCAAACCAGCTTCTGCTGGATTTAAATTCCTCTACCTTAGTGCCATTAGAACTCGGAGAGTTAGTTACTAAATCATATTGGATTTGCAAAGCCTTATCGCCTATTATGGCCTCCCTAATACCATCTCCAACCAGCTGTTTTTCATTTATCCACAACAGTAATCATTTTTCTACTACATCTATTAATTGTGACCTCCTCTTTAAGATATTTACTCCCTTAGCCACGTCAGCTGCCTTTAAGATCTCTTTATTATTTAAAATAGTACAGATGGTTGATTTTACCATGTTATACTGCATGGCGAAATCAGACACACGATCCCCATTTTCATGTTTAGAAATTAATTCTTTCTTCGTTTCCACTGTTATGCATCAAGGGTGTTTGACGCCAATATAAATAACATTGTTAACTTTCTTAGGAGCCATAATAAGGGCTATATGAAAGATAAAACAATGGAAAATGAAGCAAGAACTACGATCAGATCATGAACGAACCACACAGCTTAGGCACCGATGCAGAACTGAGAGCGGGCGAGTGGGACACGTGGTGGCTTTGCCAACACATGCGTGTTCGTGGGTTGGGGTCAAATTTTGTTCATGTGTACAGGCATTCGTGGGTTGTGATCACCACTGTAATTTAATCTGCCAGCATTATTGGATAGTACTACACCCCAGGTCAAGTTTTTAAAGATTTAGTTTTAAACCAATATATTTTTCTGAAGTATATCGTTGTGCTATGAGTGTTGTATTAGTACCTGGTACCAATCATTTGCATGTTTGATAATTCACAATCTTTAATGTGAAAATATTCATACAGTAATAATTGATAGTGTAATAAGGTAATTATTTATTAAAAGTAGTCTTGCCTCTATTTCTGAAAATACTAATTTAATAAGATAAATGATTTATTAAAGGTAATCTTGCCTCTATTTCTGAAAATACTGAATAAAATTAATTATTAAAAGTAATCCTTCCTCAGCTTCTGAATATAGTTTTATAGTATTAAGGTAAATAATTTGTTAAAAGTAATCCTGCCTAAATTTCTGAAAGTGTTAATATTGTAATAAGGTAAATAAGTTTTTACAAGTAAACCTGTTTCAGTTTTTGAAAATACACCTAGTTCTTAGAATAATGCAAAGATAGATTCTCAGAAGTGCCACATAATGTAACGAATCATTTTCCATAAGAAACAATGATAATGGGCATAGATACATTTCACAACTGTACATAGACACACTATACCAAAGATATAAGATAAGTAAAACATATTTTATAAGTACATAGCAAAGCAGAAAGACCTGTAGTTATTTATATTAACATGCAAGTAGTGTACAGTATAAATGATATACTGATTTATTGTACAGTAAACAAATTAATGCACTCTAGTATGTGGTGCGCAACAGGCATACACTGGGAAGTGCATGGTGGCGGTGAGCATGAGGATGCGGGAGAACGAACCTCTATCTGCAAGCGTTTTTACTCTGGCACGCTTTTTCCCTGACGATATATGGCAAGTTTGTTTGCTGTTTGTTCTTAATGCATTTTGTTTGCTGTTTGTTCTTAATGCTTTTTTTCCATTCACTCCATAATATCCAATCGCATTAAGCGGTAGAAGAGGAGGAGGATGCGGGATATCGAATGTCTATTTACAAACGTTTATCCGCCTCCGTATCAGCTTATGCACTCTCACACGCTATTTCCCTGACGATATTATATCGCAAGTTTGTTTTCTGTTTGTTTTTAATGCTTGTTTTCCATTCTCTCCATAATATCCGATCGCATTATGCGGTAGAAGAGGAGGAGGATGCGGGAGAACGAACCTCTATCTGCAAACGTTTTGCCGCCTCCGTATCAGCTGATGCACCTTCGCACGCTATTTCCGTGACGATATTATATCGCAAGTTTGTTTGCTGTTTGTTCTATATGCCTTTTTTCCATTCTCTTTATAATTTCCAATCGCATTAAGCGGAAGAAGAGGAGGAGGAGGACGTGGGAGAACGAACTTCTAACTGCAAACGTTTTGCCGCCTCCGTATCAGCTGATGCACCCTCGCACGCTATTTCCCTGACATTATATCGCAAGTTTGTTTGCTGTTTGTTCTTAATGCTTTTTTTCCATTCTCTCCATAATATCCAGTCGCATTAAGCGGTAGAAGAGGAGGAGCATGGCGGAAAAGTGCCTCCGAGGCGGTCGATTATTTTCGAATTTTTTTACATGGACATTATTCGTGTATTTCATATTTTTTTTGCTATTATTTTTTAGGGGCGTTACTCCAATTTCGCGGATTATAAACACGCATAAAAAGCGAACTAGGTGTACTGTTTATAGTGATTAAGTAAATAATTTATTAAAAAGTATTTGTGCTTCTATTTATAAGATATGTTCTAAAATATTGATATTGGAACGTTATAAGTTTCCTATGGTTTGCTTACACATTTACAGTGCTTTGTTATTATGCTGATTTCACACTACATTCATAAATATACTCACTCTATCTCTTCTTATTCCATATTTATGAGTTTTTAAGACTACAGTAAAATATATTAGAAGTTTTTGTCATTTTATTTTTTTATTGTGCAGAGTATTTTGCCTTGATGCAGCCACTCCTCTTGTAAGGGGAAAAGTGGCTCATGTCTAGAGACGAATAATTAAGTTATCACTAGAATCATAAACATATATATTTGTATGCTCGATCCTGGCTCGAGGTCAGATTAGTTTTCACCGTCTCATGTTGTTACCGATTAAATTTGGCGATTATTATTTTTTTTTTCTCCAGAGTATTTTGCCTTGACGCAGCCACTCCTCTTATAAGGGGAAAATGGCTCATGTATATAGACGTATAGGTAATTCATAAACTGGCTCGGATTAGTTTTCACAGTCTCATGTTGTTGCCTATTAAACGATTAACTGGGTGGTCGTTGATTTCCTATAGATCTACCTGATTATTCAGCCAATGCTTAGAGATCACTGGGGGTACGTGATCGGGGAGAGGGCTTGGGCCCTGGCTATATGGCAGGTATATAATTGAGATCAGTGCTATCACTGTCCCTTGCCTCCACCATTCATTAGAGACCTTTTTGAGAGTAAGAACAGCAGTAGATCCTGAGGATGAATTCTTTAGTTCTTTAAGCTTCATGCTTTGTTTATTTTCTTTATTTATTAGGTTGTCAATAAATTAAACTTTTTAACATAAATATTGTGTTTTGAAATTTAAGATTCGTGTACTAGTTTCCTTATAAATTTGAGTTGTCTTTCACATAAACTTTAACATATGTAATGTGCATTGACATTTTTTCCCGAAAATATCATTGTCTATGGGGTTACTTCTAATGTCATTTTTTTTTTTTACTTTACAATTGCGTTCACATGTTTTCTCACTTAATACTTGTGTGATTATTCCATTAAATTAGTCATATTCATTAAAAATTATTAATAGCCTTTTATGAAAATAAAAGATGAGTAACTCCCAGAATCCCATGTAAAATTGATTAACCCCTTAACTTGTTAGCTTTGGTGAGATGACTTGCATTATAAGTATTAATAACCCTAAAGCCCCCTGGAGTCATTCTTCTCTACAGGATATAAAAATTCACATTAGGTCTTTTTGGAAAATTCCTTAATTTTTTAATTCTTTGGAGATAAAAAAGATATTTCGTTTAATTCTTCAGATACAAATTTAGTTTATGCTGTTTGCAAGCTCACTTTTGTATATTGAAAGTATATTTAATCCTGTCTGAATTCTCTCATCACTATAAGATAAGATTGGTTAGATAATTTTTCTTGTTAACATGAATAACTTTGAAGCACCTTGGAGTTGCTCTACTCTACAAAATTTATTTGTGAATTGTGGCATAATCCGATGACATCATTTCCTTTACAGTTGTCCCTATTTACATCGAACAGCTGGTGATACAGAAAGGAGATATCATCTTAGGTATTACAAGACCGGGATGTGCGTTCACGATACAGACACTAGAGGGATGTGCGTGAAAAATGGTCCTCACTGTGCGTTCGCACATGGTGTTGAGGATGTAAGGTAAAAGTGACTTCCTAAAGTTTTTCATGCCTAGTCTTTTAACTGGCCTGATATTATTAGAATTTTGATGTTTTTCATCATCATTAACTCTAGTAGGAGACCAAAAGAAGGAGGAAAGTTGAAGAATGGCAGCTACTCCCATCTTAGCATTTTTATGACATTGATGAAACCCATGTCAGGAATTGGCCTTTTCCACCTCAGAAGACTGCATGGGGAGAGCAACACATATCTTTACGACTCCCAGTCCCACACCTATGTGGGGTCGTGGTTCCTGACTAGGCTGCTTCACAGTCCTCAATTTTGATCTGGTCGTCTCTCAGCCCTTTCTCTCTTAAATCCTTACTCACGCAATCCATCCACCTCTGATTTGACCTGCCTCCTACCTCAACTTCCATCCTTATCAACATCTTGCCCAAATAGTCTTCATCTCTTTTCATTACATGTCCGTCCCACTACAATCTTCTTTCTTGCACTTTCTTGAAATCCTTATTCACACAATCCATCCATTTTCACTTTGGCCTCCTCTTTTCTTTCCTTCCCTCAATATTTGTCACCTCTTGCCAATGTAGCCATTGTCCCCTCTCATCACATGTCCATACCACTGCAGTCTCCTTCTTGCACTTCCTTTGAAATTTCCATTGCATGTATATAAAATGTTTATTGTAGATGCTATATTTTTAGTGCATTCTTTTGTGTTGTTTTTGGTTACAGGCCACCTGTGTATGATATTCGTGAACTGCAGGTGTTAGAGATGATGGACCAGGAAGGTGTGAATGGTTCAGGGCCAAATAATCTGGATAAAGAAAGAAACATGGTAAACGATGATCCTAAATGGCAAGGTAAGTATTGTTTTAATTTGTATAGTGATGAATGTGTTGAAATAATTCTACATACAAATGCCATTATCTCCTGTATAAGGGGGTGGCTGAGTCAGAACAAAGAATTTGACTCTTTGTGGGAGGAAAAAGCAGAGTCAATGCAAAAAAACTTGATGCTTTGTCCAAGGAAAATACAAAGGAGGGGATTCTCAATCCCTTCATTCCTCACCATTTGGTCAACTTTTACAACACGTAGGGTAACACGAAGGAGGTATTCTTGGCCCCTCCCTCAGGATTGAAGCAGCTGACTATGTAATTAAAAAGAGTTTACTGGACAAGGTAAATGTAAAATATTTTTATGACTTGAATGATTGAACTATATCCTTTTTAGGATTAACGAAGTTTTGTTTTAATTATTTTGGTAGATGTTATGATTAACTAGAAATGCTAAAGTAGTTCAGAATATTTTTGTTTATGATAAGGACACCAGTAACGTTAACGATAAAGGGAACTAAAAGCCCCTCGAGTAGTTGAAATAATTATTGTATTATTTCACTTTTAAAAGCCATTGCACTCAAAAAGAATTACAGTCAATAAAGAAGCAATAACTTCTGATTTCAAAATGAAATCCTTAGCTTGTTCAACTACTTCTAGAGGTGCATACACGACCTCCAAACGTTGTTGTTTCCAAATCCTCCCTTACCCATGTAGACCGAGTCCTCCAGACAAAGCTGTGGTGTGGGTACTACCCAGGCCTTCAGAGCATTCTGAAGAGGCTGGACAACTTTTGTCAATAATACCTGTCCTGGATGTAATTCATCACCTCATGCAATAAAACACATTATGGAATACTGCACCGTGCAGAACCACATATGCCAACAATGCAACATACACTCCTTGAGAGCTATGTGGGCAAGTCCAGGATCAGCAGTGGCCTTCTTAAGGGACTGTGAGCTGTTCAGTAAAGCATCTTTAGGAAAAGCCACAACTCGTAGGGTTTTTAATTCCCAACTTTGTGTATTTTCTTGTAGAATATTTCATTTAGTTTTTATCGTGGCTTTTTTTGTGCACCTTTCACAGATACCAGTTATGTGTTAGCAAATTACAAAACGGAACAGTGCAAGCGTCCGCCTAGGTTATGTCGTCAAGGGTACGCCTGCCCTCAGTACCACAATTCCAGAGATAGAAGAAGGTCTCCCAAGAAATTTAAATACAGGTAATGAAATAATGTAAAATATGATACGCATTTTATATTGCAATCTTGTAAAACTGTGTGTAATATTATTGTAGCCTCAATACTGTTAAGTGCTTTTATGTGTTACAGTTAGCCCCCATTCAAATGGGGATGGAGACAAGACATGTTGGAGTTTCAAGGGGATTATTCCTGGATACCCTTCCTAATGTTCACAGTGGGATCAAACCCACATTATCACCTCCCTACTCGAGCATTCTAGCACTGAAATGTAACAAATTGATAGAAGATATTAAGTTGATCAGGTTATGATAATGTCTTGATACCACTGTTAATTTTGGGTATATCCTGCAAGCACTATTACTACCATGTCTAAACACCGTTTTATATGTCACAGTTAGTTCATACTCGAATGAGGGTGGACACAGACATATTGGAGCTGGTGGAATCATAGTATTTGTAATTAAAATTGACCGACTTCGGTTTCCTTTCTTTAACAGATCAACGGCCTGCCCGAATGTCAAGCACGGCGACGAATGGGGTGAGCCTAGTAATTGTGACAACGGAGATACCTGTCAGTATTGCCACACTCGCACGGAGCAACAATTCCATCCCGAAATCTACAAGTCTACTAAGTGCAACGATATACAGCAGAATGGCTACTGCCCAAGAGGTGCCTTCTGTGCCTTCGCCCATCTAGATCGTAAGTTTAGGACTCGTTTCCTCTGTTAACGTTAGGTGCCTTCTGTGCCTTAGCCCAACTAGATTGTAAGGTTAGGACTCGTTTCCTCTGTTATTGCTAGGAACCTTCTGTGCCTTCGCCTATCTGGATCGTAAGTCTAGAATTCACTTCAATTATTAATGTGTGGTGCCATCTATGCCTTCGCCCATCTAGATCATAAGTGTAAAACTCGCTTCGTTTGTTAATGTTTGGTGCCGTTTGTTCCTTCTTCCATCTAGATCTTAAGTTTAGGTCTCGTTTCGTTACTAATGCTAGATACCGTGTGTGCCTTCACACATCTAGATCGTAAGTTTAGGACTCTCGTCGTATATCAACGTTTTGTGCCGTATGTGCCGTCGCCCATCTAGATCGTGAGTGTAAAACTCGCTTCGTTTGTTAATATTGGGTGTCGTCTGTACCTTTGCCTATCTAGATCTTAAGTTTAAGACCTGCTTCATTTGTTAATGGTAGGATTCATCGGTGCCTTCACCCATCTAGATCGTAAGTTTAGAACTCTCTTCTTTTGTTAATTTTAGGTGCCGTCTGTGCCTTCATACTTCTAGCAAGTATGTTTGGAACTAATTCATTTGTTAATGTTAGGCGTCGTCCGTGCCTTAGCCCATCTACGTCGTAAGATTAGGACTCTCTTCATTTGTTAATGTTAGGTGCCGTGTGTGCCTATGTCCATCTAGACCATAAGTTTAGAATATTCTTCGTTTGTTAATAATAAGTGCCATCTGTGCCTCTGCCCATCTAGATCGTAAATTTAGGATATGCATCGTTTATTAAAGTTAGGCATTGAGGGCCAAATACATATATACACAATGGCTGTAATCCCCCTTATAAGGGGGGTTGCCAAGTCACAGCACACTTTCACCAGATGCCACCATACCTCTTATCACTTCCCAAGTCGAGCTCTCTGATCACTACACTGTTGCTGTCCCCTCGTTTGGTAATGATACAAAATGTAATTTTCGTTTTAAGACAGGTAAAGTGCTTGAAGCTATCTTTGTTTAATCATGGTGATTCCAATCAAGCACTTGAACCACTGATTTACTGCAATTTCCTCATTTAGTAATGATACAAAAGTAATTTTTATTTTAAGACAAGCGCTTAAAGCTTTTTTCCTTGACAGAGGAAATGACCCAAGTTAGGGAGACCGCAGCCACTGAGAACTGCACTGGAACTAGCTTAGCAGATATTTTGCAATCGGCGCTTCCTGCGGATAACCACCTTCTTCCTGCCTCGACCTCATCGCCATCAACTTCTATATGTAATTCTGTGGATATTTCTAAGTCTAATCAAGTAAGTAATTGTTTCTAATTCCTTGGACGTTTGCCAAATGTAACTGCATAATTCACGATAAAAGCTTTAATGAATTTCTTTTTATTGTTATTTATACTCTTCAGCTATGTTATTCTCGTCTATCATCAGCTTACCTGTCTTAGCAACTAGTTGTTAACATATTTTTTATTTGTACATGTGCCTGTCACGTGTATTATTCTCTTCCTTTATCAGATTACCTGTCTTAGCAATAACTCCGATTCAGTATTTGGTAATGGCCAAAATCAAGGCGCTCCTGTGATGGCCCCCATAGGAAGTAAACCCCGTCATTTTAGTGGTAATACTGTGTTAAGTGGAAATGCAGACACTTTAGGCCTAAGTAATAGTTTAGGGGGCACCATATCGGGAATGGGATTATCCTCCCTTACTTCCTATCACAACAAGGCTCCGGGATCCGAACGAGAAGATAGGGAATCTCTCTTCAAGAAACAGTTAACTGCTATCGATAATGACCAATCGTTAGACCTCGTAGAAAAAGCCAAGAGGAAACAGAATTTGTTTTTAGCTAATATGCTTCCTAGCCAACCAGCGCAAGTCAGTCTCCCAGTCTCGGCACCCGTCACTCCGTCATCGTCTTACGTGTCGTCGTTACCTTCCAGTCTGTCTTCAACAGTCTCACCATTGGCACCTCCGTTTTATCCAACAAGTGATACTGTTGAATCTGTTGTTGGTGAGTATGATGTATTTGATGGAGATTAATGCTTATACATAGTTTATTTAAAGTTATTTGGGAATTATCATAACTTGCATTAACCACTTTCCCAGCAGTGATGAAGTATCTCATTATTGACTGTCTGACACATTTTGGCAAGGACGAAGTGTCTCGGCCAAAAGTTACCATATAAACTTACGCTTTCAGCAAGTATTCTCCTCCATTCCAGCTCACTCTCCCTAAGGCAGAGACAAGTAGTTTCACCTAACTCGTTTGGAATTGCATAGTTTTTGGAAAAACATTTGCTGAGGAAGAGGTTAATGTTTGCATATTCAAATTTAACATCATATACATTTTTCAAGATGATTGCATTCAACTATAAAGACCATAAACATTGCTGAATGCATAACAAATAAAATACAAAACCTCTGAGTGATAAATAATACAGGTAATTTAAATATGCGAATTAAATTTTTTTTTACTACAAGGAATTTCCCAAAATGACTTCCTGATTCTGATGTGTAGTTTGAATAGAGATATGATATATACTAAATGATAGATTGTACAACATATTGTATGTGTAGTTTGAATAGAGATATGATATATGGTAAATAATAGACTGTACAGCATTTGTATATGATGCATTAACAAAGCATTTATTAGTAGGCAGACATGGAGGAATATCTTTCTATTGATACCCAAAGCGCAAACAGTATTTATATCATGTAGAATTCCTAGGCTCTTAGTTATATCTTTCGGCTTTAAAAATTAGTCAGACTTAGTTTATGTTTGGGAGAGAGTTAATTTTATCTTCATCGCCAGACAAAATTTTCCAATACCACCGTGATAATCTTTGGCGCCCTTCTTTATAACAGGAAGCGCTTTGGAAGATTTAAATATAGATGAACCTTTAAACATCGCAGCAAGTTTAGATAGAGATTTAGAAGACAGCAGTTCTATATCCAGTGGTTTAGCTAATTCAGGTATGTTTTTTTTTATTAATCTAAATTTATAAGGAATATTACCCTTTAGATACAGTCCAAAATGTAAGGCGGTTCTGATATATCAATGTTATTTTGGTATTTGATAAAGTGTCACTAATTTATGTTTAACAGTTATAATGTCCAGGTTGTAGTAAGTACATAACTAATGACCTGATATATTACAGGAGGTAGCATTATTCCTTGCAAATGTTTATCTAGACTTTAAAGTGGTTTTATTTAATTTTAATGTACCAAGTAGTTTAAAATTCTAATCTTGAATGATTGTAAAAGATAAAGTCACTGCATGTAAATAAAGCCCGTATATGGGTGACGTATAAGCTTACTCTTTAAGAGGATCATGGTAACGCAGTGGTTAGAACACTCAAGAGGTTATGGTCACACATTCAGCCCCACTGTTGGGAGTTCTGAGGGCATAATGCCTTAATTCCCCAGCTCCATTCTGTCTGCATCCACCATCATAATGGGGACTCATAGTGACACAACACATAGATATAAAGCTAGCAGTGTTTAAAAAGATTGAGTAATTATTAAATGTTTTTTTATTTATGCTCACAATACCAGTGATAATAACCGACAGGTGTTGAAGTATTTTTTTTTTCTACTCAACAGGTTTATTAGGCTCTAGCGCTCCAGTAAATATTCCAGGCTCAAGTTTTCAAGATAGATCAGGTGGTTTAGTGAATAACTCGTCAGCTACATCTTCGCCTGCGTTCCCACATTCGTTTTTGCAATCGTCGTTACATAGAGAAAATTCGCTTGACCAAGTAAGGCAGAAATTTTTATGTCATTGTTTTCTTTGATTGGGACTGCGGAAGTGCAGTGGACAGAGCACTTGATTCTGAAAGTGACAAACCTGTGTTCAAACCTTCTGCAGGTCATTAGGAAAGACATCCAGCCATAATTCCCCAGTTCCAACCTATCTATGTGTGCACCCATGCAAATGGGCGTTTGTACATATGAAACTGCAAATAACAACTAAGTGTTATTTTCTCAAATATTTATATTCTGCAGTCTTTTTCTTACAGACAAGATCTTGAGATTTTATTTTGGGGTCTTCATCTTATACACAGCTTTTAATTTTGTGGATTTTATGTGTATAATATTTGAAGTAAGGATATATATATATATATATATATATATATATATATATATATATATATATATATATATATATATATATATATATATATATTATATATTTTTTTTTGTTTTTCTTCCCAAAAGCTTATAGCTTTCAAGTGTGTATTCTGCTGTATATATGATAATCTTAAAGGAATTGGTTACAGTGATATTATGAGTGAAGTTGGTGGTGGTGGTATTATTATAGTTTTATAAGTCTGCACGTCTGAGTATTCCCAAGTAACTCCACTGTCCATACCGGGCTTTCATTCGGAGTTCTCAGGGAGTTTGTGTTGTGTTGTTGCGTATTTGGTTTTAAGTAGTGCCATCTTTCATAATGTGTTTGACTTGATTGTACGAGGTGATGTGTCTTGTCCTGGACAGTCATCATCAACGGAGTCGACCAGCCTCATCTTATAGCTCGGAAGGGCTGTGTGGTGCCCACGTCCCAGTTTTAAGTGCCAGTGATATCAATATTATATAGGAAATCTAAAAATTAACATATGTTAAAAATATGTATATTCTTTTTTGTCAGGGTGCCTCAGCATTTCTTGGTGCCAATGGTGTTGGAAAACTAAGCGGCAGTGGATGTTTTACGTCAACTAGTGGTACAAGTGGATGTTTATTCGATCTAGGCTCAAACATGTCTCCGCATGCCAGAAATCCTTTAGGTAATCCCCTCTCCCAGTCTCCGCTGGTGACCCCATTCACATCTAATAATACTTCAGGTACTTCAGAAATTCAGAGATTAAGGGAAGAATTGGCAACTAACAGAGCAAAGGTTTGTACTAAATATTTTTGTTTAATTTTACCATGAAAAGGGGATGCTATAACAGTGGTTAGAACGTTTGACCCGGAAAGTGACACACCCATGTTTGAGCCCATTGTGGGGCGTTAGGAGGGTGTCCAGCCTTGTTCTCATCTCCCACCAATAGTTACAAAATGGCAAACAAGTGTGTGACTATTTATTAGTTTATAAGTATATACTAGGTTTACTACAAATATATATTAATTGATAAGTATTTATTAGTTTGAAAATATATCTTAATTTATAAGTACAGTATATATTCTAGTTTTAATTATTTATCTCCTTCAGTTTGTTGGCAAAATTGCTGCTCAACAGAAAGAAATGGAAGATTTGCGAGCTGGAAGATTAGGTCCTTACGTGCAGGTTCTTCACCCCCACACAGATCTAGAAAAATTACCTTTACAGACCCTTAAAGCTTTACAGTCGCAGCTGCGGCAAGATTTAGAAACTATAGAGAAGGTGAGTTTGCGGTTAACGTAAGCTTTATAGTCTCAGCTGTAGCAAGAGTTAGAAACTTTAGAAAAGGTGAGTTCTTTCTTACTTTATACATTACAGTCTCTGCTGTGGCAAGATTAAGAAACCATTTCTGGAAGCTTTAGTCTCTGTTGAGGTAAGATTTATAACCCATTTAGCTTTACAGTCGCAGCTGTGTCAAGATTTAGAAACAGTAGAGAAGGTGAGTTAGTTCTTACTCTAAACTGTTTTAGTCTTAAACAAACAAACATTTATTTCGAATTCTCCAATGGCTAATCTTTTATAAAACTAAGAGTACACTCACAAGTAGACATGTATTTGAACTAATAAGTAAGAGGGTAATACATACAGTGAAAAGACATATAGCTTTCCTTTAAGATGAAGATTACCTTGGGGTAACAGATGCGTATAACAATTATAATAACTAATCACACTGTAATAAAAATGTTTACAATAATGTTAATAATAACAAGAATCAGAATCAAAAGAGAAGGTGAGCTGTACAATCTCAGCTGTGGCAAGACTTAGAAACAATAATTGAGTTCTTTGGTACTTTAAACAACGTTACGGTCTTTGCTGTGGCAAAATTTTTATACTTGACCGTTATATAAAACTTTACTGTGTCTCCTTTTTTTAATACTATGTGAAGGTCACCTCAACACAAGATTAATCTAAATAAATTTAATTGTACTTTTGAAGCAAGAATGGATGTAAAGGGAATATGTTTAGTTTGTTGATTATATGTAACTGACAGTTTTTCCACAACCTATCAGGTTGCAAAGAATGCAGATGTCGGATCTGCAATAAAAATGATAATGGCTAGAAACAGGAATGGGGGAAAATTGTTTGGGACAAATGACTGTGAGACAACTGGGAAACATCCATCTGCCTTAAGTGCACGTCCTAACTCCAACCGACTTGAACACCCTCCTGCCACTGCCTTTTATCCTAAGCACTGGTGGGAAAACCCAGTATCCGTCCCGGGGTTCTCATTATTACATAACTAACTGTTCTGTACCTCTTCTGACAGCACCAAAGCCTGAACTTTCTGAAGAATTTATTTTTTCTTTGCAGGCAATAAGCAATCATGCCATTAAGAATGATCAATGGCCAGGTGCAGTAACAACATGGTAAATATTATTTTTAATGGTTTTTTGTAACTAAGAATATAAAAATAAATCTTCAGTGTCTGTGGTTTAACTGGTGACGTGTTTCGTTTATCGCCAGCTTTTTCATGTTGTTAGTAATTTAGGATTATTGTTAATGAGCTATTTTTGCACTATATTGACACTTCTGAATTTTTATTTAATGATCTCTTGTCACTTAAGAATTAGAATAAAAACAATAGTAAAAAAAATTTAAATTATTAGTATTTTTTAAGATTTTTGTTTCTGCCAAAGAAGCTGTTGGGTGCAAAAAAAAAGAAAAAAAGGGAAAAAAATAAGTTTTTGCCCTTCCGTTTACAATTTATTTCCTTATTCTGTTAGGTAGTTTTTGGTATCAAATCGCCAGGGTTTTTTTTCTCCCACACGTCTATATTTAACGTTATTGTGTATGCCTTTTGCTCTAACACTGACCTGCTGTCTGTTTTTAGATCATATACCGGTGTTTAAATACTGTTTAACCTTTGCTTTTCTTGTGAGTTTTATATTATAAATATACTGCTGTTTTGTTTTTTTTTATGTCTTCTCGAGCACAGTTTTGAAATATGTCTAAGATTTTTAAATGTGTATTTCTACAGGTCAGGTCTCTGACTTTGTAAAAATGTTCAAAATTCAGTTAACTAAAATATTTTGAGATTAGTGAAAGATTATTTTTTTATTATTATTATTATCTAAGAAATATTACAATAACTTATCTAATTTTTCTGAGGTTTTTCGTTCCCTTCATGATTTAAACCATTATTGTTAATTTTCTTATATGTACTGAACGAAATTCATATTTTCATACTCTGTCTTCATGGACAAATTTTTTTTTTGTTTTTTTTCACACCAGCTGATGGATGTGGTCAGGATTGGTAGGATATGATAAAGCCTTGGTGCCTCCCTTTTTTCTTTTGTACAGTTGTGGCCTCCTATCTGCCTTCAGTGAAATGTAATATAAAAAAGATAAACTCACTTTTGTTGTGTAGTGTATATGATACGGCCCATTATCGGGGACCACGGTAGTGCATAGGTTAGAGTGCTTGACTCGGGAAGTGGCAAACTTTTGTTAGAGCCCACCATTTGGTGTTAGGAAGAGCATCCATTCTTAATTCACTGGCTCCAACTTTACTGTATCCACCCACCACATGGGGGTTAATAGCAACAGCCCCGTAATTGAGCCCACCGTAGGGCAATAGGAAGAGCATGCGGTCTTAATTCACCAGCCCCAACTTGACTGCATCCACCCCATGTAGGGGTTCATAGTAACAATAAAAATAAATTCATATGCTAGTATGCTACTAGTCTCAGAATTTATTTTCTCTGGAATTTCTCTCCACAGTCGCCTATTCGGTTAAGAATTTTTAGATCTAATTTTGAAGTTCCAGATATCACTTTGTAAATTTCTTTTCTCATTTAAACTTACATATATAAATATACAATGGCCACAATCCACCTTGTAAAGAGAGATGGCCGAGTCAAAGCACACACATTCACTCAGAGCTATGCATACCTTGATCACTCTTCTTAGCTATTTTGCAAGGGTCATTCACAAGGTAAATGAGCAAGGACCTCCTGCCTTGATGCCTTACAGCCACAGCTGGTGTACTTATATACTAACACTGAAGTTTACACGGTATATTTCATTATGTAAACTGAATTATCAATGTATAAGTGTCACATTTAAGATATTCTTTGTTGTGGAATATAGACATATGAAGACTGCATATCTGCGACAAGATTTTTATTTGGTTAAAAATATTGTATCATGAATCATGCTGTTCACTCAATAGTCCTTGTGGAAAAAAATAAGTATGAATAGATTGTTCTTTTATGATGTATATCATAATTTTGTTACTGTATACATTAATTGATGAGTTTGTTATACTGTTGGAAAATGTAATACATACATTGTTTTACTTTTGGAAAATGCCATACTTAGATATCCATCTATTGAAAATATAATCCCTATGAATTATACCTTGCATTGAAAAAATAACAAATGTAGTTTTCTGGATTCAAATTGGAAATGCATTTGGATTTTCTGGTTTCAAATTGGAAATGCATTTGGACTTGACCTTCTCGATGAAAATTGGCACATATTATTAGAATTTTTTCCATCAAATATTTTAATTTGAAAAAAATATAGGTGGTTTTTTTTTTAGCTTGTCTTTGTTAACATTAAACTGAAATTTGATATAAAATTAATACCTCTTAAGGTTTGTTCTTTTTATATATATATATATATATATATATATATATATATATATATATATATATATATATATATATATAATATATATATATATATATATATATATATATATATATATATATATATATATATATATATATATATATATATATATATATATATATATATATATATATATATATATATATATATATATGACAAAAACTTATTGATGACTAATTTTATACATATACTGTATATGCTAATTTGAGTTTTAGTAAAAACGGGGTATGCAATTTAATTTCTTGGAGATATAATAACAAAAGAATGATAAGCCAAAGGAAACAAGTTCAAGCCCTTGCAAAGTGTCTGTCATGGTAAATTTAAAGAATTCTTAATCCAATGTAAAGTCTGTAACAATTTTTTTTTCTTTTTCTTTTTTTTTCTAAATGAGTGTGACACCAAGTCGGGGCTAAACACAAAGAAACATGAAGCAAAGAGAAACAGATGGGGAGTTTTGTTACTTGTTAGATGTGAAAGGATAACAAGAGATGTGTAACAAATAGGCAAGAATATTGTGTGTAGATGCAAGGCACAGAAAAGGAATTTTGTGTTCAAAGAGTTCATAATTGTAGAATAAATTAAAAACTAGTTTTGAGTGCCAAAATTAGACTATTTGTAATTTGGTTAAGCTATTGACAGAGCAGTCAGTCCAAAATCAGTTGCTAGGAAATATTAAAGGGATGTCTATGTAAGTCTTGTAAAAGGTTGGCATTTTCCTGGTTTAAAATGGTAAACTTCAATGGCTCACTGTCGCTTTTTATAGATTTTTATATTCTTGATTTCTTGCTTAGTTCTATCTTGGTTTTGACTGGGCACAGTGTTCACATATACGTGATAAAAAACAAAATTTGGGGCTTAATGCTACAAATGATAACATTTTTTCCCTGTTCGTTGTATAACTAATAACTAGTAAAATTACCTCATCCTAGAATGCACTATTCAAAAGCAAGCATGAGAGAGAGAGGCTTAGAAAGTATTTAATTTTTAAATTGGAATGGTACTGTCTTTTACAAAGTAAGGAAAGAGAGGCTTGGAGGTTTTGTTTAATAATTTGAATTGGTACCGTCTTTTACAAAATTAGGGAAAGAGAGAGGCTTGGAGTCTTCATTGCTTAATTTGAAATAGTATTTTCTTTACAAAATAAGGGGGAGAGAGAGGCTTGGTGTCTTTATAACTAGATTGGTACTGTCTTTTACAAAATTGGAGAAAGAGATGGGTCGGAGTCTTTGTTTTATAATTTGAAATGGTACTGTCTTTTACAAAATTAGGGAAAGAGAGAGGCTTGAGATCCTTATTTTATACTTTGAATTGGCACTCTCTTTTGCAGAATGAGGGAAAGAGATTGGCTTGGAGTCTTTGTTTTATAATTTGAAATGGTACTGTCCTTTACAAAATATGGGCGAGATAGAGGCTTGGGGTCCTTATTTTATACTTTGAATTGGTATGGTCTTTTACAAAATTAAAGAAATAGAGAGGTTTGGAGTCTTCATTGTTTAATTTGAAATTGTATTTTTTCAAAATGAGGGAAGGTGAGAGGCTTCGAGTCTTCATTGCTCAATTTGAAATGGTACTGTCTTTTGCAAAATTAGGGAAAAGAGAGAGGCTTCGAGTCTATTTTGTGATTTGAGAATGGTACTGTCTTTAATAAAATGTGTTTATTTGCACTTTGGAGGGTTTCGTACATAATGAGCAGCAGAAGGAACTACTGTATATGAAAATCGAGTTTTCCAATTGCTACTATTCCGCAGTTACATGGTTCTTAATGTGTTTATATACAAAAAATAATCCTCATATAATTGGGATGGCTGAGTCGAAACAAAAAACCTGACTCATTATGAGAAGAAAACACTGTAAAAAGGAGGGGATTCCCAGTCCCCTTGGTTTGCCCCATATTTTCAACATTTACAAGACAAGGGAACATGGAGGCGGTATACTTGACCTCCCTCCATCAGGGGGATTGGTTAGTAAAACATATAGTAAAAGCTTAAAATATAGTACCGAATAATTGAGATTTTTGCATGACAATGTATGTATATATGCCTGAACCCCTTCATGGTCTGTGGATTATGTTTTTGAAAAACAGATCACGGATATTCGAATTATAAAACAATTCTTTTATATTTCTTTAATGCGACTTCTGAATTTAAAAGTAATGGTATGCCTTTATATTTGTTTAAAGCAACTTCCGATTTTATCCCTTTATGTATCTTTTAAGCAACTTCTGCATTTAAAAGTGTTTAAGTGATGGTATGCCTTTATATTCCTTAAAGTGACTTAATTTTGTTTGGTTTATAGTTGAATTATATTTCCTGAGCCCCATTTGACCTTTCTGTCCAAAACTTTTCAGGGATTGCTTGGCAATGTGTGTTGACTAATTAGTAGAAGGGTTTTGTGTAGAGAGTATCTCATGATACTTGTAAGATAATGTTTGTTCCTGACACCTACAAATATTGTAGTGCATTCAAAACAAATTTAAGTGCTTTCAAAAAGAAATTTGTGTATTCCTTGAAAAATTGCAATGCATTTTTATAAACTGTAAAGTATTCTTAAAAATTATAGAGCAATCTTAAAATATTGCTGTGTATTCTTAAAAACTGTAGTGCATTCTTGGATGTTGGGTCTTAGCAGTGTATTTGACACTTAGGTAATCCACGAGATTGTAGTTAAATGTCGTTGCAAGTCACCGGGAGTTTGTGATTGGTTGAGAGCCGACACGTCTGTCCCTGAACTTGCATGATCTATACAGTACAAAGAATGTAACAATGAAAGAAAGGGCTAATTTAGGCTTATAATTATTACTGCATGTAACTTATTTGATTTATTTTATCATCTTGATTTTATATATAAATCTTTGAATTATGTCCTAGTGTTGTACTATTAGATGTTGAAATATGTCTCCCTGTCGCCTTGTAATATATATATATATATATATATATATATATATATATATATATATATATATATATATATATATATATATATATATATTATATATTTTTCTCCAGGTTCATGATAAACAATCTTTGTAAACTCAGCAGTATGTCAGAAAGATACAAAAATATTTGTTTTTTGTTCATTTAATTTTTTAAGCTTGAAATTGTATTTACTTTTATGTAATTTTTTACAGCTGTTTAGAATATATTTACAATTGGTAATGGCGTCATTGTAATGTAGATGGATTCAATTGTGGTAAAAACTGATTTCTTCCTGTAACTTAAAATCTTTTTATGTATTCTTGAGAAGCTGGGCATTAATTTATTTATTCCAAGTATGTTTTTGGCCATAAATCGCCATATATTAGTAACACAAAACTTGAAGTAGTGAAAAATTTATATATTTAACTCGTGAATGTATTAATAATTATGTTATTTACTGACAATGCTTACAATTATGGAATTTGAAGCTGTTATTACTCATTTCAAGATAAAATTAAATCATGAATTCTGAAGCTCGACGACTTGCAAACAGATCTGTGTAATTTATAAGCATTTTCCAGATGATATACTTGCTTTTTTGCCTAAGAATAATTGAATCTAATTTTCATTTTTTTCTTTTCCCATTAAGTACCACTTGACCAATATTGGAATACTATTAGAGTAGATTTCAGTTTACCATTCAATAAAAATTATTTCCTTGCCTAGTTTATATTGTAATCAAAAGAGAAGTAGATGGTATGGTTAACTATTTATATTTACTAGCTTAGTTTTAACCAATTTTGATGAGGGAGCCAGAACAGAGTTGAGGAACATTCGTCTCGTGTTTTCCATCTGCACAATACGTCGTTGAGGAGATGCACTCATCTAGACTGTTTGTAGATTGGCTGGTAAAATTCAGATAGCCAATTTTTAGATGATGAAGGTGTGCCAGAACAGAGTCAAGGAACATTCATCTCATTTTTCCTTTGGCACATTACGTCATGGAAGTGACATGCTCAGATAGGCTGCTAAAACCTAGATAACTAATTTTTAAATTGTGAAGATGAAGATGACAGTGTGCCAGAGCTGAGTCAAGGAACTTTCGTCTTGTTTTTTCCATCGGCACGCTATGTCATCGAGGAGACTCGCTTATCTAGACTGTTCCCTCTGACTGTTTGTTGATAGGCTGGTAAAACCCATGTAACCAATTTTTAGACAGTGATGATGATGACGACGATGTGCCAGAACAAAGTCGAAGAACGTTCAACTCATTTTATCCATCAGCACAATGAGTCCCTGAGGAGAGGTGCTCATCTAGACTTCACAGATAGGCTGATAAAACCTAGATAACCAAGTTTTAGACTGTGAAGATGATGATGGTGTTCCAGAACAGAGTAGAGAAAAGTTCGTCCCGTTTTTCCATTGGCACGATACGTCATCATAGAGGCGCGCTCATCTAGACTGTTCTCTCAGACTGTTGTAGATAGGCTGGTAAAACCCAGATAACCAATTTTTAGACTGAAGATGATGGTGTTTTGTCTTGTCTATATTTAAGATTTTACCTTTATGGAATAATGTTTTTAATATTTAATAACGGTATTCTCGGAACCTCCCAGTGCAGAATGAAGTAAGGAAATTTACCGTAATGTTAAATTAGCTTACGAGTTGTGGCCAAACTGTAGCAATGCTGTGTCTGAGTAGTGTGCTATGTCATGGAATGAAGAAGAAGAATATAAACAGCTTTGTGTTGATAAAACACATATTTACTATTAGATGATAACTGAAAATGTTTAAAAGATCTTACTGCTTTTAGCAAGAACTTAGCTTTTAATTTATATATATATATATATATATATATATATATATATATATATATATATATATATATATATATATATATATATATATATATATATATATATATATATATATATACACACACGAATTACCTCTGCCATATTGTTTATTATATATAATTTTGAGGTTTATTAAGAAAAAGAGAAGGAGACGTTATATTCCTCTCCCCGACAAAATACTCATTATTCTTAACAGACATTATTTATCTGAGATCATGTACAGATTAGAAACCCCTAGACATTATATAACCCTGTATAATGTAAGATTAGGTTAAATTAGGCATTAACCTAACCCAACTTATCCTAACTTAACCAAGCAATTTATGGGGTTATTTAATAATATTGAGGTCACTAATCTTTACATGATCCTTCATCAGAGTTAACATACAGTACTGAAAAGATATTGCTTTGTTTACACATGTTCTAAACATAAAAAAAAACAAAGTCATTATGCTATATAACCCATATAGAGACCGAACGACATTTTAATTTGTTGTTTTATCCTATTTCTACCATAATTTATGGTAGTATCTAAGTGCTTGAACTAATTTTGATGTTTTATGGCAATGTGTGTTTGTCTTTTATGTCACCTGTAAGGTAATCCTGTTCTTTTTATGTGAAACTACGCAGGTAATACTCACATCTTCCTTTTTAAGCAGTATTTGCCACCCTTTCCTTCTTGAGAAATATTGTCACCTTTTCTTCCTGAGGAATATTTGTAAGCCTTACCTTATTTATTGAGTCATATATGTCGCCCTTTCCTTATTTTTTGGGTGATATTTGCCACCCTTTTCTTTTTTCTTGAGTAATATTTGTCACCCTTTCCTTCTTTCTTGAGTTATATTCATCACTTTAATTCTTGAGTAATGTATGTCACCCTTTCCTTCTTTCTTGAGTCACATTCGTCACTCTTTCCACCTTGAGTTATATGTGTCACCTTTCCTCTCTTGAGTAATATTAGTCACTCTTTCTTATGTATTATGTCACCCTTTTCTTCTTGAGTAATATTTGTCTGTTTCATTTGTGTTTCATATAATTAATTTCTATATAATTTGTTTTTTAATGTGTACCATCTCTCTCTGAAACCAGCAGACTTAGAATACCTGCTCCTGTTTATCCACAATCTTTCCACATCAGTTGAGATTTACACTGTGCATACTCATTATGTTTCCAGAAATGAAAGTTTAGTTATTTTAAAATATAAACAATAATGTACTAGTTTTTATCTCTTTTTTTTTTTTCTATATTTTCTTCTTTCCTTTTTCCTCACCAAGTTGCTTCCCCTGCTAAAGCCATCTGGTTTATAGTCATTTACTTTTTGCAGCCGGGCTTATTGCTTGGCTTATGATGATGATGATGAAAATAATAATCATGACCAACTCCTGACAAACTCATGGATTGCAAACTATCATGACATTTACATTGCCTTGTTTTGGTTTTGGAATTTCTCAAGTCTCCACAATCTTCCTCCATGCAAAATTTTAATATTATACATTAACACATCTTATTCTCTGCTTATTTCTAATTTCTTAGTGTTTAATATATGAATATCCGTGAAATTGTGTGATGCCGAGAATTAGCTAAAAGCTCGTTAGTTAGTTTTTGCCAGTTGTGCTTCATTTAGTTTGAGTAAAAGCTGTAATAAAATCTTGGTACTTTATATTTAAAGAAAAGTTTGAATATCAAACAATTTACTTGACTGAAATTGCTTCAGACTGGAAATATTTAGAATCTAATGTTTATATGATTAGAAAAAGTTGTCTGCCTTTAGAACGATGTAACTGCAGATGATTTTGTTGTAGAATACAGTATAGCGCTTATCAGTAGTAGTTTTAGCGGTAAGGCCATAAACATCTCTTTATTCTGCACTGCGGTTCCTCCTCAGGCTCTTCGTGACAGAAGAATTCTTAAGTGTTCGCATTCATCGTTGAGGTCAACCTATTTTCAAGTTTTTGAAGATATCCTTTTACTGTAGTAATTTGTACTCTTGGTAATTGTGGGCGTTTTTGAACCCCCCTTGAGGGACTCCGCCTAATGTTGTCGATTGATTGGTTGAATGAGAATGGGGTGGGCATTTATTTTACCCCCCTTGAGGGACTCCACCTTATGTTGTCGCTTGATAGGTTGCATGAGAATGGGGTGGGCGTTTTTTGAACATCCCCTTGAGGGACTCCGCCTAATGTTGTTGTTTGATTGGTTGAATGAGAACAGCGAGTATGAAGTATTTAACGCGTGATAAGCCTATGTATGATAGGCCTATTTATGTAGTGATAAAAAAAAATTTATTTCTTAATAGGCAGGTAGGACATAAGTACCTTAAAGCATACACTTGATACCAGTGACTAGTATGTAAATGAACTTGATATGTTAATGTATTTACAGGCTTAAGAATGTTTTTTCAAGTAGGTAGTTTCAACTGTTATTTTTCTTAATTAATTCTATGGTAGACGATTTTTATATTTTATATATTTTATTTACCCAAAAAAAAAGAATTTTTGTGTTATCTGATAAGTACAACTAATTAAGGTACAGGTATTCAGCAAAAAACTTCTAAATAGGCAGAAAACCTTAAGAAGTTTTGCTTTGCGTTATTCATAACGTGGGGCAACACGAGGCGGAGTCCGCGTCCGCAGCATCCTTCCCCCCCCCCCCCCCCCCCGGTTCTGGATATCAGATTAAACCGGCTTTTTGAAATCTCTATTTTTGCACAAATGTGAAAAAATAAACTACTTTGTATGTTTAAGTTTAAGCTTGAATTGTTACGTGACTCAAGCTTTCTGGTAATTCAAGCTTGAATTATTACATTACTCAAGATTTTGGTAATTCATGTATAAAGAGAATAATATGTGATTTTTTGTGGCAGTTCCAGAATATTAATGTTAAGATCAGAAAAATACATTTTTTCAATCTCTTTCAACTCCTTCTTTTACAGAGTTAAAAACGTTCATTTTAAAACTGGCCGAGATATATTTTAATATATTTAGAAATTCGTGATAAGCGGACTTTAGTTTTGATGACGCATATAACATGTTCTAACATTTGCAACCAATAAAATCAATCTAAAGTCGTTGACTGTATTTTAATTTTGCATGTAATCCACTTTTAAGTTCTGTCTAAAAAGCTCTGTTTTACACATCACGTGGTTCCCAGGAGGTCAGTTCGGCATTAATTGTTCTTGTCTGACGTTGCATTCTGGGTCATTTGGTACTTTAGCCACCTCATGATGACAAAGTGGAGATCTATTGCAAGCAAACAGGCTTAGGTCAGGACATGCCAGAACAGTGACTAACCTGCATCGTTGGAGCTACCAAGAATCCCTCATATGCCCTGCACACTGCAGAATACCGACCGCTTGGTGCTTCACTACCCATTTACTGCAGTCCCGGGCAGCTTTGTCACTGTACATGAAGGTTGTTAACCCCTCACGAACTGGATTATAGACATAAACCCGGAGAAGTGAAATATACCATACAAAACTACTATACATCACATGTAGTCCTCATATGAATGGGGGTAGATACAGAATTAAACCACTATTTGTATTTTAGTGCTGAATTTAATCCACATTATATACTATTATTTGCACAACAATGTGTCGTATGTATTCTCCATTCAATTTGGAGTGAGCACAGACATGTTGGAGACGAGGGATTAAGGCTGGATATCCTTATATATTGTAAAGAGTACCATTTTGTGTCCCTATTAGTTCCAGTTTTGAGGGTGGCCACTGACATATTAGAGCTCGGGAGTTAAGGCTTGATGCCCTGCCATGACTTATACATGGGGTCTGTCACCTCACAAATCAGGAGTCCCGTTACATAAAATGAGTATTTTTCCAACAGCTTTATTTAGAATGTACAATGACACTATAATGCGGCCCAAGGGGGATTTCTCGCACCTGCTAACTCTGTGAACTGTGGTGGACGGGTGTGAGGGGAGTTGCCATGTGATGAACCGGTGGGGATAAACCAGCTATGGCTGTTGGGCTTCATTGTGGAATATTCTTGCCCGCCTACCTTTTGGGTGACCCAAGAGGGTCAAAGGGGGGGAGATGTGGCAACCCTATATCCCCAAGGAGCTGAGAGGAGTGGTTGAGGTGTGTGTGGATCATGTTGAATGTGTGTTTCTTGGCTCGGCCTCCCCCCCTTTACAAGGGGGAAAAGGCATGTGTATATGTATGTACAATGACACACCTAAATTAATATTAAGTTAGATATATTTATCATTCACATCTAAACGTAAGTCATGTGAATTTCTGGAATATCGAAAATGACCTCAGCCTTATAGACGATTGCCACAGAGATTGTAGTAGTCAGGGTAAAATCAAATGCACGTCTTTTTGTCTCCCTTCGAGAGGTACTGGACGCAGCGCACCAGGGACTCTCTCATCTCTACTGCAGGTACTCTAGCACCTCCTGTGTTAGTGGGAAGGAGAGAGACTGTACAAATAACATCCCCAAGTTGCCTTTGCAGACTGAGGTGTGAGTCAATGTACTGACAAGTTCCATTGCCAACTGCATAAGATTCTTTCTCAGGAATTGCTTGCCACTTGTCTTCCCCATATTAGCCTTTTGAATTATCCAAGAATTTATGATCACTTCATTCAGCATACCATAGAAAATGCACAGCGTCTACATTCTGGTCATCTCAGGACATGAATACTGGCAACTCATTTGATCATGTGTATCTACTCCCCCTTTTGTTTGATTGTAATCCAGTAATGGCTGACTTTCCACTACTGCCAGGAGACATGTCTCCATGCATTGAAGACTGGAGGAGGGCAATTTGCTGATAAGTAACACTGTTTGGCAAAATCTATACAATTGCCACGTCCTTGGTAAACAAGAAAGTACTTGAATTTGGTGTCTTGGTGGTTTTGTCATTCATATGTTGTGGCATTTCCTTCTTGTTTCCCCTTATAGTTCCAACTTGCATCACTTCATAATTCTGCAGTAGGACCTTGACGAATAGGATGGAGGTAAACTAACTGTCTGTTGTTTAATTTCTCTTGGTCAAGTGGTAGTGCTTCATAATCGTTTGCCAAGATGACCTTGATACTGTATTTGTATATGGGATGTACAGGACATCAGAATATATGCTTGCATCGAAATGCCATCCACAGTCCCATTGGCACATAAAGGCAGCCAAACAATTTTCCTGAGTTTTCTCTAGCACAATTACACTGCGAGGCATTAAGAAAGGGCATTCAGCCTTAGTCTCCCAGGTCCAACATGTATGTAGCAATCGCCATTCATTAGGTGACTAATTGTAATGCGTAAAACGGTGCCTTTTTTCCTCAAACAGAATTACCGTCCCATCTACAAGTAACAGAATTACGGAAGGCCATAATCCCTCATAATAACACCTTTGACATATTATAAAACTACTTTGAGAATAATACACTGTAATTAGCCTTACAGTGATATTGCATAATAAAAAGCTGATAATATTTGCTGTATTTTGCCCATTGCTCTTAACTCCACTATTGACAGCCTCTCATAAAACTAATGCGTGAGAAACTATATGGGCTCTACAGAAAATAAAATATTTGGTAATGTATATCACTCACTCAAATTGTTAATATACATGGAGTTTGTGTGATTTTATTAATGTGTTCCTGGAAAATTCAGTTTATAATTTCCAAATCAATTTAAAAAACTAAAAACTTGATACAAGATATTAATTGTAAACAAATTCTTTTATGTGTACTATTGAGTACTAAAATTACTTAGTACTATGTAGTTGTTGCTTTTCCCGTCAAATAAACAGAAAAATGACCTTATCTCAGACCGCGATACAATTCTCCATTCATGTAGAACACTAAACCTCTCCCAACACAATTTGTCATTTCAAGCATATTTAGTTAGCATTTCTCAACTGTTTCTATGGGGTCGACTCAAGGCAGACTTTTGAGTGGTACTTAGCCCTTTTACTCCAAACTATTCAGTAGTTTTATGACTTTCAGGAGGAATACGGAGGAGGTATTCATGTAACCCACTCCAGAGGAAGAAAATGTAGAGAGAGAGAATGAAATATGGGAGAGAGAGGCAGATCTACTCATCTAGGATTGAACCACCACATTCCAATAAGGAAAGGGAGACTGAGGCAGCTCAGTTCCTAACTTAGATAAAACCCACCAAAGTTCAAGAAAAGATTGAAGATTAAGATAGGATGAGCTATGGGAGGTCCTCACTTGGATAAAGGCTGCCCATCTCCCAAAAAAGGAAGGAATAAATGGAGAGAATGAAGTGGTTGAGATATATTTAGATTTGTGATAAGCAGACTAATTTTTATGAAACAAATAACATGCTTTAACAATGCAGAAAAAAATAATCTATGAAGCCGTTGACAGAATATTAATTTAGTATAGTATCAGTCCCAGAGTATGCACCTGAAGCATTTCAACCCCAGATGAAGCACCAGCGCTTAATCTCCATCCTGATTTAGGCAACTTTCAAGGTATTAAATAATAGAACACCTTTTGAATCCAAAATTTAATGGTCGATAAGGTTAAGTTACCAAACATGTGCCCCAATCCTGCATTAAGAACCTTCCGTTTTTCTCACTACCACATTAAGCAACTGTAAAAGAATGATAGGTGCCTATACTGAGACTGATCAGTACTTACTCCCCAAGACTTGTTAGTGTACCCCAACTTACAACACGCACCTGTAAAGTTCTGTTTAGGTGTTCACACTTGTGCCGATCAGTGCCATAATCTTCTCAGTCCATTTATCCTTTCTTTTGGTGTATATGAACTTTTTGTTTCAGGGTTGTTCAGAGCATAGGGAACTGCAAGTACTCTTTTAAAAGATATCGGATTTCATTCATTAGCAATCCTCGTTTATTTGGAGATGGACATCATTTATAGAAATACTGGGAAATGAAAAATGGAGATTTTAAATAAATTGAAATGTGTCACTCACAGTTGTCATGTAAAACCCGTTTGAGCTAATTAATACTGACTTCATAAACTTTGATATGGGGTGGATGCATTTGAAACTTCTAGTTTAGAATTGTATGCAAATTTGACGAAGTGCTTAGAGACAATGCTTAATAATAATACCATTTTCTAACCTCTTCCTATCCTCAAAAGAATATATAACGAATAATAAGAAGGAAAAAATCGTTGGAACAAATATTGTATTCCTCCCCATATAATACTTACTGAAGGGGCTATTGGACTTAAATGTAGACTGTCCAGGAACAGTATTGATGTTAAGCCTTCCTATGCAGTATACGGTTCTCTTTCTATGCCTACATCGACACTGAATATTCTTGGATATTCGTTGCACATGTCTAATTATCCCTTTACAAATACTGACATATGTCGACGGTACACTCCCGATCTTTGGTTCTCATCTGAAAATGTAATAAAATGTCTATACAGTACCCAGGCCTGATGAGGAGGTAGATTTTTTTTTTTTGCCCGTCCTGGTGTCACAATACACTCATATATATATATATATATACATATATATATATGTCATATACATATCATATATATATAGGTAGTATATATTGGAAGAGCAATTGCTAATGATAATAATAATAAAATGAACGCAGTCATTGAAATAACACAAATTGTATATACGCATATTTAATCTTTTGACGAGGGAGAGAGAATATTATTCCCTGCATGTCGTAGGAGTCAACTATATGGGATATATTTCTACCTAATGCCCCCGTGTCATAAGATGCGACTAAAAGAGATAGGAGAGAGGGGGTCCTAGAAGCTTTCCCTGATTTTTATTCTCAGTGTAGAGAACTGTTTAAATTGCCTGTCTTTTTGTTACATTTGTGGCCTCCCTGTTGGCTGCATACTCCGGGTTCGCCCTCCATATCTCAAAATAATGTTGACTCAAAAGTGTATCTGTCATTTAACTTTTAAAACTTTTGTCATTTTAATAATTGAATTAAAATGATAATTCGTAACGATCATTGAGCAATTAAATCATCCAGTAGTTTACCACTTCAAACCCTCGTGAATACAGGTTTGGAATTTTATTTACAGTACTGTTATTTAGTATCAAATTTGACGTGCTGAGTGATAGGTAAGCTTTGTTGTGCTTTCAGTAGGTGCTATATTGGCATAGTTAACACCAGTGATGCAATCAACATGTGCTCTGGACTATGTATCCGTCCCCCAGGTGAAAATATCCATATGCCTGCCAGGTTAAGGGTATGCTTGCAAGATCAACCATATTTATATTATGGTTTTTTAAAGTAATGCCAAATAAAATCAGGTTTTGGAACCTACTAAACATTATATTTAGCAAGCATTTTTCCCCCTGCAACATATTTGGAGGTAAGTCCCTATTGTTTTTGGCATATTTGGGAAGTCCCGCATTTGTTTACATGACTGCAAGTCACGTGCCTCAGGGTATGGGCCAGGTAGGGGACCCTGCGAGACACCGCTGCGATGCCTACGTGAGTGAAAGAAGACTGTTTGGGGGGGAACCTTGGCTTGAGGTCTGTATCTTGGGATAGCTCAAGTCTTTTGGCGTCTGTCCATGTTGCTATGGTAACCTTTATTGCTTTCCCCCGTCACCCCCACCTGGCCGGCCAGGTATTAGTCGTTTATTATTGCCATTCCCAGGGGTATCTATTTGTTTTATTTTCAGGTCCAAATTCTCTTTCATTGCTGATCTTCTTGGTATCTGAGCATCCTTCAGTAATACTAACTAAAGCCAACGATGAAAAGCGTATTCACTTCATAGCTTGATATATCATTTGAGCGGGAAAGGTCAGCGAAAGAAATTAAATGAGAAAATGTTTGTGCGCGGATGTGCCAAGTGTACAGCGTGGCGGCGAAGGAAGACGTTTGCTACGGTGCCACATGTAAGGGACGCATGGGTGCGCAGACGACCACGTCAGGAAGAATGTTTCTCCTGCACTTCCCTAACATGGGTGGATCAATACTAGGGGCCAGGGTGTATTGACCGTTGTTCCCGCGTTTTATAAGTAAAACTGCCTACTGCATGGCACCTCTATATGCATCTCTCTTATGACTTACAAATACTGGACGACAAGTGAATTATTCCCTATTTCTAACTCTTTTAAGTATTTCCTAGAGCTAGGTATCTCTTTATTAATAAAATCCCCAAATGATTTTCACGTTGCCCTTACTTTTCTGAAAAGTACTTAGGTGTGCAAAAGCAGAGACCATACTGTTATGTATTCTAGATAATGGAAAGAGCTAAAAATAGATCTCGGCTTTTCATATCGTTGCGTAACTTGCATTTTGCAATATTATTTTCGGAGGTCATTTTCGCTTCATCAATTCATGTGAATCTTTAATATCTAGAGCTTTTATTATTTTTTTTATTTTTTCTTATAAAGGTTAGACGCAGCGTCCAGTCATTGATAAAATATCGTACAAAAATATAGTCTAGGCCGATGGTTTTGCATTATTATTATTATTATTATTATTATTATTATTATTATTATTATTATTATTATTATTGTGTATTCTAAAATTTTAGATCTAATTCAAGTTTGTATATTGATATATGACATTTCCCTGCAAATATATTGTCTGTATCATGGGACAAAAATGCGAAGTGAATAGCCAGATGACATGAATTTCTTATGCTTTTCAAATTTCGTTTTACAAACAATGGCTAGTTTACGTAAACTGAGAGAGAGAGAGAGAGAGAGAGAGAGAGAGAGAGAGAGAGGCTGCAATCTACATCAAGAAGCTATGGAATAGAATTACAAGTAATTTCAGTCGCTTTTCAGTGAAGGTTTATTCAGAAACTAACAGCGTTCTTCTAATTCTTTGAATATCGGGAAATCATTTAAATGCTTTACGAAGCTTTTAAACGAGTGGTTCATATTAATATTGATTCATTTTAGGTCACGTAGTATTAGATATATTTTCTATGCGCTATTTATTTTGAATCAAACTGTTTTATACCTTTCAGAATTAGTTTCTTGATCAAAATAGTATTTGTCTTTAATTTGAATGGTAAATGCGAGATATTATTTTCTTCTTTATTATGAATATGTCTTTCCTACATCTGAGATTTTGTTGGTAAAGCAGGACTTTTTTTTTTTCCCCAGATGGTCGCTTCAAGCTCAGGTAGGACCCTTTTCGAGGGATAAATAGAGTATCTGACCATGTCTATCCCTATACCTAAATAAAGGTTCTAGACGGGAAAAGGTCTCTTGCCATGAGCTATATATATCATATTATCGGTTACCGCTTTGAGGCCAATTTTGCAGTATCGTTTTGTCCTGAAAGTTCATTTCCTCTGCAAGCGGGAGCTGAAGGTTCTAAACTTTTTTGACAACTAAAATACTACTAATAGTTTATCATCGTATTTCATGCGCTAACAAGTAGACTGATGTCGATTAGTTTTTCAGAATTTAATGAAGAACAAAACAAAATATAGAAGCAAAGACATTTAAACCTAGTCTGTATAAGAAAACTCCATGTACAATTGAATAATACCTTAAATTATTAGTTTAGATTGGGTTAGGTTAGGTGACTTGCCTTGTAAATATGAATAACCTTAGACACCCAGGGTTCCTATTCTTTACAAGAACCGACTGTAAATATTGTATGGCAGTTGTGCCTATCGAGAAAGGGGATATAACGTAGTAGAATAAAAGTAGGACTCATAATGGGATTTACCCTCATGTTACCCTCTTTGTTCTCTTTTCCCCTCTTCTCTTTCCTCATTTATAGCTCGAAAACATCCCCTCTCTCTCCTCTGACAGCACTCGTCGATCACTCATCTAATTTCCCATCATTTCATCTATTTTGAGAGTTGTGTATCATGGTGTTCCCCCCCCCCTGAATAGAAATGCTACATTTTGTCAGATATCTATTCGGCATAATGGCATACACTTCGACAATAATAATAATAATAATAATAATAATAATATAATAATAAAATAATAAGTGTTTTATATTAATTAAGATAAAATCCGTGACCTAACAGTCCTGTGGTTACAAGAGAAAGTGTTGCCACATATTTTTTTTTTATTCTATAGGATATTTGACACTTGAAAATAGCATTTTCAGTCAGTTTTGAGTACGTCATAAGAATCCTATAAGAGTTTCCATTACGAATTCCAACAATTCTCTCTCTCTCTCCCGACGTGGTGTCCAGACATCATAACACTCCTACCCAGTCCTCTACCATTTTTGTTATTCCGTCCTCTCTTCCCTCGAATTTCGTAACTGTCTTTAACGATCTTCAATGATTTAACCTCTCTGAGGTAAACCTTCGTTGTTAGTACCACAAATTCTCATGTTGACAAGGTATTAACTTCCATCTCATCCGTATTCGAGGCACAAGCTTCCTAGTAGGATAGTAAATGCCAATACCTCAGACGCCTTCAAATGTAGATTAGATAGACATATGACAGAGGTAGGGTGGGTATGAATAGGTTAGTGCTTATTAGAAAAATCATAAAAAGAAAAACAGAATAAATAAGTAGAGTAGAATAGAATAGGTTAGACATGCTGAAAATACAATTCAAAAATGGAGCTGCCTCGTGTGTGCCAGTAGGCATGTTGCAGTGTCCTCTATTCTTATGTTCTTATGTTCACATCCCTTTGCTCAATGAGTATTTTAAAATAGTCGGAGTTTCGTCTTCATATAAAATTGGCTGTGATAGAAACCAAAGTTTCCTTCCTTCCTTAATCGAGTCTGTATACCATGTCTTTACCTACGATAACGTTATTGTTATTATTCAGAATTTGAGGTGAGACGTCCCTACAAGTGCATTATAACTGTCTTGCTCTTGTAAGCTTAGCAATCTCTCTCGCTCTCTCTCTCTATTTATATCTATCTATTCCTCTGTCTATTTTTTTATCGATCTATCTATCCATCTATTCACTTTTCTATCTGTGTGCGTGATTCTCTTCTGCACTCCTGGTCCTTTGTTCGGTTAACTAATAATTCTAGTCTTGTCTTATCGACAGATTGAAAATTAAATAATCCTCTCGAAAGAGGCCAATAGAGTCCTTGCTACAAGCTGGACTTACAACCATCATGGTAACCATGTGACCTGAGGTCATACGAAATGAAAAGGATTTGTTAGACGGTCTTATTGTTGTCAAACATTTGTAACCTTGTCATGACTAGCTTGGAGCTGCCTAACATTACGACCAAGCCATGATCAGTTACCAGCTTGGAATTTATTAAACGTAATTTTTCTGCAGGTCGCAAAGATATATATGGCAAGTATTGATGTTCTGATGTTGCTAAGAAGAATAGGTAATACGTTTTTAAGGATTTTATGGCAAAATACGATTTTTTTTTACTGGATGAAAATGATTTACCTTTTCGAATGGCATCACCAACGTTTGAGCTATTGATTTTCACTATATTATCGTTTTATCTCGTAAAACATTTACGTATTCTGCATTGTAGAAGCTTGGTTATTGTACACGATTCATTCTTGTTTTAAAGCTCAAACAACTATGAAGTTTACTTGAAGTGTATAGCTTGTTACTGAAATGCAGAACCGCGTTCTGAAAATGGCAGGGTATGGGCTGTTGCCATCCACGTGTCAGTTCATTTCTTCCTCTGCTTGCTTCGAAAGTACCAAAACATTACGCTTGTATTGTTGTTGTTGTTGTTATTCTTGTTGTTTGTCGTTGGCTTGAAGCAATAAACAACGTATCTGGGTCAAACTGTATACAAAGTTGGGCAGTCATTTTTATCAATCATCAAAAATCACCATTTTGGCGTATTATACATACATACATACATGTACAATAGTTACTATTCCCCTTGTTAGGGGGTTGGCCGAGTCAAAATACATATACCAGGGCTAAGTATACTTTGATCACTCCAGAATAAATATACATACATGCATACATACATATGTGAGAACAGGGTACGAATAACTGATAGTGGTTTACAGAACATATCACCTGCCTTAGTGATGACGCTTACGAGAGAGAGAGAGAGAGAGAGAGAGAGAGAGAGAGAGAGAGAGAGAGTTGTGTAGTCTAGTGGGACAACTTCTTTAGAATTGAACTTCCGTGACATGACTTAACCTGACTTCCGGAAGAGGGAGACCTCAGCGAAGTAATAATACATTCCAAATATTAATTCCAAAGACATCAGTAAGATGCATTTTTCCTTCTACAATACAGCTGTATCATTTCTACCAAGATGGCACTTTTGACAGAAGAATCGACACATGTTCCCATTTAAAAAAAAATATGACACATGAGGATGAAAAATATATATTGCCTTGTCGGATCTGGGTTCCTTTTGTAGCACATGGAAATTGCGACAGGTGGGGGGGGGGGAAAGGAGTGTCCTTGCGAAAGGTGCCACTTCTTACGTACTGTCCAGAATTTTTTAGACCTGGTGTATTATTTTTTTGCAATGAGAATACTCATGAGCATGATTGTAAAGAGTATGGCAACGTCCTTCAGTACTGTAAATGAAGCTGTACCTGTCGAGAAGTGTGTTGGCACCATGACCCCTCATCGTACACTGTAACACTAGGGAAACTGCGTGGCACAGGGAGTACCTCATCCAAACCGATTGGCACAAGAACTACTCGTACTGAACATTCCCTAAATTGTCGCCAATCTATATAGACTCCCAAAGCACTGTCATAACTGGAAAAAAAATGAACTATGAATGCAGAAGTAATTTTGATGTTGGCATCAAGCAAGGCTCCGATTGTTTGCAGTTTTGTGCAACAGCGTAACGGCAGCACTCGAATTCTCGTCACTGAGATTGCATGTTAAACTAACCCAGTGATTCGTTTAGTCCAGAGAAATGGCCAGCAGGCGTGTGTTAGTCTCTTTACTAAGACCCATCACGAAATTTTGATCCAGTAGGGGAAGTCTTTGTACAATGTAGCCTAGGTCATGTTTATAAGACGAATGACACCGGCTTTGGAGAAATTCAGAGGTGTTAACCCTGAGCTGTTGCAAGTACACCTTTATTATCTATGCAGGAAAGAGCAAATAAATTGAAGATGAATATCTGTGGCTTTTCTTAATGATATACGATCTATAAATCGATAAAAAAAATGAAAAAGTAAATGCTGATGATGTAAATGAAATATTCAACTGTTAAATATAACGTATGGGATTTGAAGATTATCATGCGAAGTATCACAACGTGAATATCACCAACTTTTGTTGTTGTTTTGTTTTTGCTTATATATTAATAATTGACAGTGTATATATAATATGTTGCTATTGTAGTCGCCGTGGCTCAGTCGGTAGCGTCTCCGACTCTGAGGCGTCAGGTCGAGGGTTCGCGCCCCGTCACGGTCTGAGGTTAGCAAAGGCATGCACTCAGCGTAAGGATTACATCTGCCAAAACAAGTCCTTCGAAAGAAGGCAACCGTCCTAGCCCTTGGTTGATAAGGGAGTCCGTGACGTAAAACCGGAACCGGATATAATATGTTGCTATTATCCATACCACGCAGTTTATTTTTTACCTAATGTCTTACTAATCTGCGTTCTAGTTTCCATATTTGAAGGTCGTAATGTATCATAAATATTACTGTATGTCAATCTAAAATTGTAGCATATTTTCACACTTTCGTGAGAGGTCTCTGAACTTGGCCATTCTCTATCCACAACTGCAGTAGACCGCGTATAGTGTGACACTCCCCTGAGAACGCGCGCGCGATCTGTTATTTACGCAGTACAGGTGGAGCGTAACACCGTAATATTTTTTTACCGTTTTATGCGTCACAGTTCGTCCCCATTTGATTCGAGTTGACAGACAGGTTGGAACCGGGGGATTAAGGCTGAATGCCATCTCTAACGACCCGCAGCGGGATCGTATCCCAACATGTCAAATTTCGGCCCAAATTGTAATAAATTCACATCTGACAAGTCATAACACTCGCCATCTCTGTTTCTTTTTATGTTTTCGTGCCCAGGCCCAATGAAGGTAGTTTTTTTTTTTTTTTACCCGTCCTGGTATCACAATCACAAAGAATGTAATACGATTACATTAAACAATTATCCGTAAAAGATATGAATGATATGATAAGAAAACTATTATTCATTTTGTTTCACTCCGCTTGTTCACATTTATGTGTGTCGTAAATAATCGTCAAATATTAATATAATCTATATTTTCCTATCTGTAAGTTTAGCCATGTGTTATCATGCATAACACTTGCATCATCGTCTGCAATTAAATAAAAAAATATACAAAAACCATACAGCCTATATTCCCAGCTCCAGTCTGTTTGTATCCACCCCCATAATGGGGATTAATAGTTACGTACAATCTAAAAAAAAAAGAAATAACCGTAGGCAAAACTGTTATTGCACTAGTTCCCATTTATAAATAAAATACCGGATATGACACAATAACGGAGTTTTCTTCTTCTTTTTCTTCTTCTACATGGGAACTTGCTGTCCGTATAATTTTGAGCGCTGTGGAGTTGCTCAATCTTTCTCGGAAACGCAACCAGTTATATGTCATGAAATTACGTTGAAAAGACACGCGAGACACGAGTATACGTGTGTGTACCTGTGTATGTCTGAGTCTGTTGAAGCCCGATTGTGATGCGTATACATGTATGTACGTGCATTGAGACCTGAATGATTATGTAGGTAAGCTAAATACAGAAAGTATCTTCGGTTTACCGTTACACCTTATACAGAAACAATAGAGATATAATTAGCATATTACATAATAATCCAATTTATATATAATATATGACTCACTTGTAAAACTTTGGGTTTTATTATTACAAGTTTACCTACATTGCAACTACGTTCTCTAGCAAGTTCATAAAACTTTTTTTGTGTGAAAGTTATTTCCTGTTGGGCCAACCAACTGCTGAACAATCTTTTCGCTATCTTCTTTCCTTCGTAACCACAGTTTTATCATCAATAAAAGGCTCTCATGACAATAACCATGTTTTAAAATACATTATCAAGATAAATACAATCATACAAAAAAATAAAAGCATACTTCAGGAAACCTATTCAATAGTTATCAGTACAACCATGATTAACTATGTAAACAAGAGCCTATTTCGTAAGGGTTGCAGTCTTGCACGTACACACACACAGCTAGAGCCTTGCATTGAATATGGAAAAAAAATATATGAATCATGTTTGAAAGCCAATTTTGCTTTCGAGTCAGTCAGCTGAAACTTATTATAAATACCAATATATAAATACACGATATTTAAGACAGTATAATACATAACTTCACATGCATTTGTATGTGTAATCCAAATCATGATTATTCCCTTTGTCATTTTCATTAAATTATATTGAAACGGTATTTTTATATAAACTAGATTATTAATGACAATTTCTACTAGTACTATTACTACTACTAATAATACTAATGATAATAATGATGGTAATAATAATAATAATAAACAATAATAATAATAGTACGATTTATCTCCCATTATCTCCTAACTTGATAACAAAACTGATTATCGTGATAAGAACGATAATTATTTTTGTCATTATTTTGATAATTATTAATGAAATACGTGATGAAACTAGTTTTTATTTCGTCTGTTTTAGTGGTTTCATCCGCTATACATTTGAAGTGGCAAATGGTTACTTATCTAATTATACAATTTGAGAGAGAGAGAGAGAGAGAGAGATAACTCTATCAAAATGTATACCATAAAGTATATCTGAAATTATTTGTGAAAGTTTAGGTATGGAAATATTCACTGTAGAGTGGGCGCTTGGACATAATCCTGCCAATGAACTTTTCAAGGTCAGTATTTGTCCGTCCTAACCCAAAGAGAGAGAGAGAGAGAGAGCTTTGCAGCTTGCGTGCTAACGCTGTGTGTGTGTGGGGGGGGGGAGAGGTTCGACCAGCTTTCGGGGAAAATAATATGGGGAAGAACGTCGTTGCTCAGGTGTGAGCGTATATATGAACCCACCTTTTCAGCTGATGAAATTGATGTTTTGTTTCAAATATATTGTAATTTTATTCTGCTTATTATCTCGCCTGGTATGCAGATATACATTATACATATATTTTTTTCTAGAATGCGCTGTATTCTGCTCTTGATGCTCATATAATCATACACAGTATAGTTTTTAGATATTTTCAAACATACAAACACATTCTCTCTCTCTCTCTCTCTCTCTCTCTCTCTCTCTCTCTCTCTCTCTCTCTACGTATTTAGACACGTAAATTATTTTGCCCACATTAACAACTCAGTTAAATAAATAAACGTAAATACACGAATACATGATTAAATACGTATATTTAATGAGTTGGGAAAGATAACGGTTAAAAAAAATGGCGGGAAGGAGATAAGATTAAAACTAGGTAGGCCTATATGAATTTTTTTTAATGGTTAAAGAAAGTATTCTAGAGTAATATTCATAGCGTATATTGGACTAGAGAAAAGTGGGAATAATCACCAAAAAAAAAAAAAATAAATAAAGTTTGGTTTTGAAAATGACTTAATTTGTCTTGGTTAAGAATATCTTTGTATTTTTTCTCCAGAAACCTAACTAGGATTGTAGATTTTTCCAAAAAACACCTATTTTGGTAATTTTATTATCTTCCATTATATCAAAGTATATATATATATATATATATATATATATATATATATATATATATATATATATATATATATATATATAATTTTTCTTAGAATTATTTTTTTTGTCTCTGAGTATGCATTTTATTGGGGGCATATCCCGTATTTTGAAGTGTTTTTGGGAAAAGCTTGAAATATTACTCAAGTGCTTCATATAATATTCCAAGTATATTGATTTAGAAATGCAATAAAGAAAAATGCAAAACAAACAAACATACAATAGAGGAACTAAAAACAGGTGGTAGAGAGGAAGATTCTATTCACATCCCTCCAAAGAATTTTCGCCATTCAAGTCACCAAATACCCCCCTTAAGAGCTTGCCAATCATTTTTACCTATTCAGAACGGATAGGTATATCGAAGTTAATATATGTACGTTTATATTTGATTCTCTACAGGTGTGAAACTATTAAATATATTCAAAATTCAAAATAATGACTATATACCCACCCTGTACACCATGCCCCCGATTCATTTTAACCTGTTCCACACGGATTTGTACATCAAAACGAATTTGCTCTTTATCATATGAATCTATTCTTATGTGAAATAGTTATATACGTTCTAAATGCATTTATCCGTCTCTGGATATGGATACTTCACATTAGGAAAATTTTTGGAAATTTGAATCTTTGTTTTTGTTCTGTTTAACGGGGTTGGCGGTCATGGTTGAGTCAGTGTTTAAGGTATATTCCCGCGCTTTTCCACAGTCATGTTGGCTTCTTTAACTGATCTTCATGACGTCATACCATGCATAATAAACTATTCATACACGGGAGAAGATACTTACCCACTTGCACTGTGGTTGACACAGGCATATGGTCGTGGTGAACTATGCTGACCCCATATTCCTTAGGAGCTTGAAAGAGCGATGAGTGAATTTCGCTTCTGGTTTGTGTGCTCTTTGACTCAGCCATCCCCTTACAAGAAGGATTGCTTTTAGTGTATTTGTACATTTTAAACATCAAAATTAATCAGTGTTATCCATAGTAAGTATTTATAAATGCATGTGTATGTTTATTAGACTTTTTCATTTCTATTGATAACTATTCTCTATATTAATATGAACGCAATTGTTGGATTTGCTTCAAAATTAGAGTTTTTCAATTTTATGACCAGTGATTAGGTATGAGATATAGATAAGCAAAAAATAATCTCGATATCCAATAGTCATTTGAAAGGCTGTCTACTTTAAAGATAAGTCGATAGATAGATAGATACTGTTGGGCCCAGAAAATGGTCAGGAAAAAAAAAACCCTATTCATTTTTTTTTTCTTGGCTTCTCTAAAGGGTAACATGAGCCTCAATGCAGGCTTATACTCTGCGGAACATTTTTCTGCTGAATAATAACGTTCATTCGTTTCTTTCCTTGTTGAAAATGAACAATATTATACATTTTGAGTGAGACACACACAGTGTTGAAGGAGCTTTGTTAATACTTAGAGAAAGGGATCACCAGCAGAGAAATGCTAACCAATCCACGACGAGTTCTTCTAACCAATAAACGCTTGAAACGGTTGCCAAATCCACCAATCAGAGAGGTCGTTATTATAGCCAATAGGAAACGAGGAACTCGATGACGCTAGCCAATGAATGAAGAAGTTTGGGTGATGACGTCACCGGGAGTATAAATACCGGGACTTGTGCCGTTTTAGCCTTTAGTCGTCATTTTCAGTGTGTTCGACGTGGAAGGAGGGTTGTATCGTGCTCTGAGGTGAGCTCTTTTTCGCTGTTTACATGGCGGGAAAAGCAACATTTACTTTTATTAGTACTTAGTGACACATATAAAAGCATTTTTTCCGGTTTTTCAATTTTTGTGTTGTTTTTTTTAACCGTTTTTAATTGCTCGGAAGTTGTGAAAGTTGGCGTCGGTTCCGCCATCTTTGTTTACCGATGTTCCTAAAATGGCGGTTTACGAGTAGGTGCTTGAACGGTGTAAATCTGTTTATGTTGCATTTATTTCATGACTTTCTTCGGGTTTCCGGAGCTCATTTACGCTAATGAGCGCGATAACTACGATTTAGTATTGATTTGTTAAATTTACAGGCTGCAAAGTCAAGGTCACATTCCACGAAATTTTGAATTCGAATTTTTTTTTAATTAACGATAATCAGGTACGTTGGTATTACCCTTAGGCACCGATAGTACTGGAATATTTCGTGACCGGTAACAACGGTATTTGTAACAACCAAATCACTGGAATACGTTTGCGAATTCGTCTGAAATGATTCCTTACGAAGTAGTTTTGTTAAATGATCAGGAATTTCTAGCGTTGTCAAGTTCGAGACCCTACCCTAGACCATATTGGGTTTGTGATATTTCTCTTGAAATTCGCGAACGAAGGCTAGACTTGTGTTAAAACTTTAAAACGATATCTCGCCAATCTCAGAAACTGCGGGTGTTTGCTTAAAATATCGGAATTGTTTTTGTGTGGTCCATATTTCAAGTTTATTCTATCACGTTAGATGGAACGAAGTTTTGAAAGTATTTTGTGGTCTGCTGTTCTGTAGGGGATTAAGGTTTGTGAGTAATATATGATGGTGAATCTTAAACTGTAAATATTAAATTTTTTCACTTTAATAACTTCCAAGGTAAATATTTGCTTGGATAGGATCGATGGGGTTCATACTTTCGAACGGAAGTTAGGTTATGTAAGATTGTTTAGGTTAGGAGAGTGCGTTAAACTACTCTCTACAAAATAATGGTAATTTTATTTATAGTATTGAAATATTTCAGCTGTAAAACGTTTTTCGGGGATTTGGCGGATGTGAGCAATCGCCACGTGTAGACCAAAATACAAGTGGGTATTAAATATGACCTCGGTAAATGTATTGAAAATACAATTCAAAAATGGAGCTGCCTCGTGTGTGCCAGTAGGCATGTTGCAGTGTCCTCTATTCTTATGTTCTTAAATCTGAGCACTTTAATAAAGAGTATGACTTAGTAGGTGAACGAACTAAAATTAAGCTATTGTATAGAACGAGATATTTTCGTATGTTAGGTATGTAATCGTAATCATTTACAATATCTGGTTTATATCATCTAAATATCTGACATGTTAGGCATTGTTTTATTTGAAAATTTGAAACCCATTTCCCACCATGTGTAACGGCTTCCAGCCACGTGGTATGTGTAGTAGGTTTACAGCTTCATGCCAAAAGCCCATTTCGGGGAGCCTTATCAATGAAGGGGAAAATGTCCTCAGAATTCCTTGGTTATTCAAGGTGACTCATAGAGGTGGTAGCACTTTTGAGAGAATTCCCCAAGCTATGACTGCCTCTGGTAAGTGGTTATTTATCTAGCATCCCAGTGTAAGCAATATGCAACTGGTATTTTGGCGTGTAACTGATGTTATTTGCAGGTTATTGAAAGTGTTGTATCCATCAGTTTTGTATTGCCTATATTTTAAAACCTTTTTTCTTATAAGGTACTAGTATTTAGCATCCTAAAGCCTTGGTCAAATTGCAGGAGTCGAGTTTCATTAAGGAAGTATCAATAACCACTTAAAATTTGTCAAGTTTCTGTAAATTCTCTTTGCTGTAGATGTCTCCTTTTGCTTTGGTGACTTTACCTTGTTTTGCCAATTTCAACGACTCGTCAGGTGTAAAGATCTGTTAGAAAATGTTGCAGCAAGCTTTTGTGGGATTAAATATTCATTTGGATGAGCTGTTGTAGCTTAAATGCATTGATATAAACCTAAAACATCCCACTGCAGGGCGTTAGGAAGGATATCCATTCTTAAAATCCCAGTTTCAACATGTCTGTCCAGTCATGTGAAAGTGACTAATTGTGGTACATTATCATAATTGGAAGATCTGAATTTTCCTTAAGCTTTGGGTATTCAGTGGATTTTTGCTTTTGTATGTAATGAACACCTTTACTAGGAAATAATTATAAGGTTTAAAATCTGTATTCTGTTGAAAGTCTGTAAAAAGTACATGGCACCTTTATGACTAAGGTTTTTAAGTTTATTTGTCAAGTAGGTTATGTTTTTACCTCATTTATGGGTGTAAAGAGTAATAGTAAGCTGCTTGAAGAAGGCATTAATTAACGAGGGAAAGCCTAGAGACTTTTCTGTAGTTATTTCGTTTGTTCAAAATGGATGTGCAGATATATTGTGTAAGGAGGAATATTGTAGATCGGATCACCATTTAGTACACTGCTGTGTTTTTTTTTTATACCAGTGTGTGTATGGTGTTGAAATTTGTATGTATAGTGTTTACTTCGTACGAGGATTTTACTCAAAAATAAACTTGAACCGACTGTCATAGTAGATTAGGTTACTGTCATAGATGAAATTTGCATTACAAATATTCTGCATATGTTTTTATTAACGTTGTTGTACTGGCCATGTTGGATGCATAATATATATTGTTAATATTGTTTTTCCATGTTGACATAATTAGAAGTGGTCATACGTAAGATAGGGTATTCTGATGCAAATGTGTTTAATTTCGAAGTATAGTGAAATAAAGAATAGTAATGTCTTTGGGATTATAGCCATCAGTTAATCCTATAACATTGTTCCCTATCCCTGTGCACAAATATATTTTGTAGGAATCTTTTGGAATGGGTGTGCTGACCCATAATCAGGTTCTTGTCTTTTGGAGGGTATGAAATCCCCCATCCCAGTGATCCCTATATCGTTTTGGTATGTAGACACTTGAAAGTGAGCATGCAGATTCATGATTACGACCAGGTCCTGCAATTGTGGTGAAAACGGACATTGTGTAAAGTTATAATAGCTTCATGATTAAGACTTAATCATCACGTTGCTTCTCAAAACTATTATTGTACATTAACCCTTCCAGAAGCCGAAAACCAATGTTTACTTGTAACCCATCCAAGTACTCTGCTGCTTATTTGGCCCATCTTGAATTTTTTTCATGCTTTATTTATTCCTTCCTGCATACTTGTTGCTGATAGGTTCTGTGAATTGAATGAATGTGTTACTGATATCAAAACCAGGATTACTTCAGCCAACATTGTAACAGTTTGTAGGCTTACTTATCTCGGATTATCAACTCCAGTTATAGTCAGTCTTAAATTGATGAGATTTTAACCATTAAATCAGGGCCATCACATGTGGCACATTTCAGTACTGATGTCCGAAAGTGCTGGTAACATAATAATTTTGGACTATTTGAACAGGATTATAACCATGTGGCTGATGGTCTTGAAGGAAGATGGGACAAGTTCTTAAGCATATCTTTGCTCAAAAGACCTGGGTTTAGGGTTTCACCCAACTTTGTTACAAAATTTGATCTACTGGTTCTTTTGCACACTCAACCACAACAGCACATTTGAGGAGTGGAGTTTTGATTATGCTTCACAATTTTGTACATGCAAGAGTTCTCTATTCTTTACTTCAATATATGGATTATATCTTGTGAAAGTTCAGTTGAAGAGGTATATGGTGTGTAATGTTTAGGGTTGGGCACTGGCCTGTCAAGGTATTCGACATTGGAGAGGCTGTTATTGAAAAGATTGGAGTACTCTCTGTCAACCATGGTAGAGCTGTGTGGAATACCCCGAAGAGGTCACTTGGAAAACAAGTGCTATTTTGGAAGATTGATTATGTAATTCCAGTTCTACAACTAATGCAGTGTGTAAGCGTTTTTATATAGGTTTTTCTTTTAGTATTCCTTTTCCAATTATGAACCGTTGTATGCTATTCCTACTCAGTGTTCAGTTGAATACCTTTTCCCCTTTTAGGGTAAATATTCCGATTAATAGTCATTCAATAAGTGGATCTACTTCCCGCCATCTATATTATTTTATTAGTCTGTGTTAAGAAGGCATAACAGCTTCAAGGAAATTGAAATCTATATTCTCTTATAAGTAAAAGCAGTTGATGTAGTTTGAAGCAGTGTTATTGAAGGACTTGAAGTATGAATGAATAAAAGCTTTGTGTATTTTATATTTTAGTTCTGTAATTGTTGAGTTGGCAAATTATTATAATCTTGTACTCCTTATTACTTATTAGAAGAATAGCTCTTTAAGTCATGTACATCCTTGGATTTGTTTGTCACCTTTTGAATGTTTTTTTTTTTTTTTTTTTTTTTTTTTTTTTTGGGGGGGGGGGGGTATTAGCTGTATTCCTATCTTAAAACATTTATAGCAGTTTTCTGAGTTTACCTGTAATAAGGGTTAAGAGAGAGAATTTCTAGACATATAATAGTAGCCATGAAATATTGTAAAATTCAGCAAGTCTGGTCAATAGTGTAATTTGTGCAAGGAAGAAATTGATATTTGCTGTTGACAAGTCTGGGTGAAATTTTTAAGTCTTGTGGTGTCGAGATTCTATGATGTAGACATTTTTTAATGTTGAGCTTTATCCCTTATTCATACATTAACCTATAAGTAAACTTTTTCCTTAGTGAAGTAATTTTATGAACAACTGGAAGTTATTTGTATAGAATATTTCAGATTATTGACTGAAAAATATTATTTCGTATTAGGAATGCCTGCTTTGTTGATATTAAATTGTTAAGCTTTAGGATAGATGTCTAGTAAAAGGTCTCAAGAATGATTGTTATAATCTTTTGCATTTTTAGAATAATAAGGCTTGTGCTTTCAGTACTTTGTCTGGTTTTTAATTTGATAATACACCATGTATATTTAGAAAAAAAAATTGTCTGGTCTTGGCTGTAATATGCTGTATAGAATTAAAATACATATGCATAGTTTTTGACAGTTGTGATTGGAATTTGGTTTTAGATATTTTAGAGCTCTGTAAGTAGCATATGAATAATGCAGTGGTGTGATGTGGCAGAGTGGTAACATATGCGACTGATTCGTCAGTTTAAAAGTTTGCGGCTCACCAGTCTGAGGTTTGAAAGAGCATTCCATTCCAAAAAGGCACCATCCTAGCCTTATGTATAAGAGTGAGTTTGTGACGTAAAGTCAGTCAGTGTAGTGATGACTATTTTCTTTTTCTACAGGTAAGCAACCATGGCCCGTACCAAGCAAACTGCCAGAAAGTCTACTGGAGGTAAAGCTCCCAGGAAGCAGTTGGCTACCAAAGCTGCCCGTAAGTCGGCACCATCTACTGGTGGCGTCAAGAAGCCCCATCGTTACCGCCCCGGTACTGTAGCTCTTCGAGAAATTCGTCGTTACCAGAAGTCAACTGAATTGTTGATCCGCAAGTTACCTTTCCAGCGTCTGGTTCGTGAAATTGCACAGGATTTCAAGACTGATTTGAGATTCCAGAGTGCTGCTATTGGTGCCCTTCAGGTATGTAACTTCTACTTAAATTATGATCTTTAGTCTTGTGTACAAGGTGTCACTATATACCAAGTTTTGGACAATTAGTCCATACCGGACATTGATTCATCCTCCCCCCCAGTCTATTATTTTAAATTCAGGCTTGTTAAGTACATAATTATTTTACTCTCAAATTACCATGGCATTATATTGAATATGTGAGTACAAGGTGTCACTATATACCAAGTTTTGGACAATTAGTCCATACCGGACATTGATTCATCCTCCCCCCCAGTCTATTATTTTAAATTCAGGCTTGTTAAGTACATAATTATTTTACTCTCAAATTACCATGGCATTATATTGAATATGTGAGTTATTAGCAAGAATATGTATTATCAGTGTGGATATTTCTTGTCTATCTGACATTATGTACTCCACTTGCTTTGTAAAAACAGTACAAATATTCTCTCTTACTTACAGGAAGCTTCTGAGGCCTACCTCGTTGGTCTATTTGAAGACACAAACTTGTGCGCCATCCACGCCAAGCGTGTAACAATCATGCCTAAAGATATTCAGTTGGCTCGACGTATTCGTGGTGAACGTGCTTAAGCACATAAAGCACCATGTGCTCATTCTAAGACAGACCTAGCTACAAAACTGCCAGACACAGTGAATGTTTTAGTTCTAAGTATCGCTAATTGTCGTTTCTTGATTGTGCTAGTGTGAACTTGCTGGCACACATTTTAAAAAAAATTAAAATATACTATAGCAGCTTTTACTGCGGATTTGAAAGTGTGACGCAAAAAAGGAGTCTCTTTAACTTATTTTCTTGTGTAAAAACTGTAGATCAGAACTGTGTATTCATTTATTTGCAAAAAAAATTTTACACCTTGAAAATTGATTCCTGTCACTGGTTTGATGTGGCTACGGATACACAGCTCTGGTGGTGGTTTATGTGATCACAAATAATTATTCCAAAGTACAACAAATTAGTTTTTTGGACCGGGAGCAAGAAAGATTTAACCGTTTGTATTGTCGATGTTGAAGTCATCTCGTGTTCATGATCTTATTTTAGTTTAGTGGGAAAGCCTTTTTATTACCTTAGTTTTAAGTAAACATAAAACTCTCTCTCTCCTGAAGGTGATGTAGATTTCTGTGTAAATTCTCATGCATCACTCTTTTTACTTCTTGTATTTGGATTTTGGCTTTCAGATGAAATTTAAAATATACTTTCTAACATAATTTTATCATTTTAATTCAGCCTATTAAATTTTTAAGTATACGAAGTGAAATAATGAAAGGGAACAGTGGGTTGTAAAACTTTATTCTTGAGATTACCTCTTATTTATCCTAGGATATCTATATAATAATGTTCAAAGGTGTGCAATGAAATTCATTTAAAACTATTCTTGGAGCATTTTTCAAATATATTTCCTTTCCCCCACTAGGGCTAAGTGGGGATAATACGTCAATAAGATAATGCACAGTTAACTTCCTTCCATACCTTCATTAAAACACTAGGATGGCTTGAGTAGAGTGGAGAGATCCTGTTGGTGAGTGAACTACAGAATTTTGGAACCATTTTTAATGTTTGGAATGCATTGTGGACCATGTTCTTGGATGTGAATTTTTGGAAATCAAAGTGGACGGTGTGTCTGGAAGGGGAGAAAATGTATACCCGATTCTGTTTTGTGGGTGTATATACTAAGTGAATGGTGGTAGAGACATTGGAAAGAGCAATAATGTATCATATAGTAGTGGTGTGAGGGGTATGGGAAGGATATGGATGAGAGATCGGAGGAGTGAAAGGAAATGTCATTAACAGGTGGAAGGAAGGCTTGGAAAGAATGGGAGAAGTGGTTTGATTGCAGAATAAATGTAGGTGTGTGAGAAGGGAGTTATCAGCACATGGTTAGAAAGAGGTGGGTTCAATGTATGACCCTTCTTAAAGTACAGTATATGATAAGTAAGGAAAGGGTGAAAGGAGCTGAAGAACAGTTCTAGTGTACGAAAACGTTGGTAGAAACATGGAGTAATGTCTGGAATGTGAGGAAGCAAGTTGATGGTGATCATAGGTTTTACATAGGTAGTAAGGGAGTTTAGATGATCAGTGGTATGGAGTTGCATGTAGTATGTGAGATTTTGCTGCGATATTCAGTTTCAGTGCATAAAATGAAGTGATATTGGAAGTTCTCTAGGCTGAAGTGTTAGCAGGTGAGAATGGAACGCTATGGGAAATTACTGATTATTGTTGGCAGATTACAAGGTGCTGCGGACTTAAAAGTAGAAACTGAAGCAGAACCTAACTGAATTTGTAAGGTTAGTTAAGGGTGAATCTGGGTAAAAATAGTTGATATACAGGAATTGGTGAGAGGTTACACAAGAGTGAACGGTGACTCATGAAGTAGTGTGTAAATTTCACCTCGTGAGTTTCATTTACTATTTTAATTTAATTCGACTTCAAAGGTATCACTATATGCTCAATATATTCAACCTGCCACCAGCTAATCTTCCAATCAACTACTTGCAAACTCGGTTTCTACTCTGATCTTTAGACCAGTTGGTTAAGTGAATTTTTTATAATCTTAAACTCTTGTATCGATGTTAGACTTGTAAATATTTGTCTAACAGGCTGACGACGCTTGTTTATATATACTTTTTTCCAAAAACTTTATATATTGAATATTGTGATATATGAGAATAGATGACAGTTGATAGCTTATGTCAAATATATATACCACTCAGCACCATATGGTTTGTCAGTAGCAATCTATTTACTTTCCATTCTCTTCTACAATAAAACTTTTGCCTAGATTTCATTATCAATTAACAGTAATTAACTTAATAAATGCAACCCCTCAAGTCACCACAAGCAACTTTACCTCACATTACCAATTTAAAAACTATTGCTGTCAACAAACTTGGTCTTCTGTTCTACACAGTACCAATACTCCACGCCACATACTCAGCCTTGACATAAGGAACCCCTCAAGTCACCACAAGCAACTTTACCTCACACATTACCAATTTAAAAACTATTGCTGTCAACAAACTTCGTCTTCTGTTCTACACAGTACCAATACTCCACGCCACATACTCAGCCTTGACATAAGGAGCTTGCTCCAAAACCGTTGTAATTTGCCTTTCATAAGGTTCTTTTCACACAAACAGTGTTCATGAGTATAGAATTTTTCACTGATGCATTATTTACAGATTAAATTACTGCTTTCTTGTTGTGAACAGGTAAGACCAGAAAAGACTATTTGTTCCAAGACTAAATATGATGGTAGGGTTCTCCAAACTATGGTTATTACCCACAGGGGCATACAAGTCTCACTAATTTTTGGGTTATTGGCATAAGATTTGCATGAACAAATAAGTCCTTGGAAATGTTGCCTCATTTCTCTAGTTCCATCCCCATTCGAAAGGGGATGAATAGTGACAAAACTGCAAACAAGTAAATGAAGAGGGTGCAATATTGACACTGATATAAAAGAGTAAATTCGTATAAAGCTAATATCTAATCACAGATCGAATATAGAATAAAGTACATTCTCCCAATATAAATTAACAAGCTTTCATAATTAACAATGGACTAAGCAGTAACAAAAAAAAAGCAAAACCTATTGTTTCAGTATTACTGGATTATGATGCAGTAACAAAGGAAACAAAACATCGTTTCAGCATTAAAATTGAAATATTCAATATACAAAATTCTCATAAATCCTCAATTGCGCTGGGTGTTTCCAGTACTGTTGTCACCGCTTACATACCTGAACAATAAGAAATATTCTTAACACTTGCACTCGACATTAACTAGTGTTACTTGCTTTTTGTAATGTCCACCAAGAAAAAATACCTGAAGCAACTCTAGTAACACTAATACTGAATACCAGATCAGTGAGCTTACTCATGTGTGAATAGTTGTGGACACTACTTGACTCTGCCTGCCAGTTTAAACATGCATCAGCAAAAGAGGAGCAGGTTTCTCATAGTTAAGATGTGCTACAAAGATATCTAATTATCCAAAGCCACACGAGTTCTACATTTCATGAAGCTGTACATGTATTTCCTACTGCAACCTAAGAGCATCCATTCTTGAGGATTACTGTGGTAGAATGCGTGAGTTGGGATGCAACTAACAGGTTCGATCCCATCGTGCCAGGAGGGGCATCTAACTCAAAGTATGTCGATCCATCATCCCCATACGGATGGGGACTAATTTTAACAATACAGTGGAAATCATGCTACTGTGCATATGTAAATAAATCACAAAAGAGTACTAGATTACTACTACTAGTCAAGCTTATAGAGAAGAACTTTGGGACTTCTACTTGCATGAAGTTTGTTTAATTAGTGAACATGGGTCGAAGAATGAAACAAACACCACTGCAGCACAAACGGGGTTAAAGTATACTTTCATTTTTTCTACACTTGTTTTCCACCCCGGGAACAGCCAGGAATCCCAATATTTTGACTGGGAATAAGGTTGAAAATCCCTGTAGAGTATTTGAATAGCTGCAAAGCTTTTAACGATTTTTTTTTTTTTTTTTTTTTGCGATTTTTATACGTGTGGTGCTTGTCCAGGTCTTGGACCCATGGTTCATTCTAAAACCAATCTTCCAATATCAAATGCTAGCTCAACCCTAAACTAATCCAAATTTGTATTTTTATAACCAAACTAGCCAACCCTTACATCAATACTGGTTTCCGACTCAACCTTTTATAAAGTATATTCCAATATTAATAGCCAAACACAACGGTACTACACTGACAATTTACATCAACACCTATCTATGCCAACCTGTAGTGTAAACAATATATGGGTGTTTATTAGAGTGAACCCAACACCTCTCCATACTTATATCACACCTCTGAACTTACAAAATTGTTTTGGATGTGTTTTAAAAGCCTTTTGCTGATCTTTACTATCAAAATGCATGTGTAAAGTACTGCATACAGAATTCATGAAGACATTACTGCCACCACCAAAATGCTCTATTCCTTCTTTAAGATGGTTAAAAATATATATTTACTAAGAACATATATTTATGTACACTACTTTTACCTGTACTGAATATATGATCACATTAAAGCACTATTAGTTCAGGAGCTAAATTCTTTTATTATGAATATACCAACTTGCGGAGACCTGAAGTGTCAACACGGTGCTGCAATTCAATCTCTAAATATGCAGTTCATAAGAGGAGGCCAACCAAGAAGAGCAGCAGCAAAAGAGGCCAGACTGCCACAACCAGCCCCAGCCCATTACAGGACATGAAAACTAGCGAAAGACTTTATTCACCTGTGCAATTACCTTATCTCAACACAAAACAATACTTCCTACAATGAGACATCAAGAGCAACTCAGGTCCCAGCTACAAAGACGTTTGTCCAACATGTTCCACATCCATCTCTTTGAGCAGATACACTAGAGGTTTAGTTTTCTATTACACATGCAAAAACTGGACCCATTTCACCCACAATAATTGCTAACATGAAACCGTACACAAATACATGGATATGCTCACAATACTCCATACACTCCTTCAATCCCATCCTCTCAATTTGCCCATCCTTCCAACCCTCACCTTAACCACTGTTGGACCTTACTATCTGTCATCCACCTCAAACCCCCCTGCAGAAGTATTAACACAAAGCACATTCAACATCAATATTCTACATTTTAACAGGTGGAAAAAAAAAACTCGTCACAGATACGTGTAAAGCCTTTGACACAATCTCCACCGTAACCTGACAAATAAAATTATCAACACAAGCACAACAACAAAATGGTGGTTGGCTGACAAACTACCTTGTTGGCAGGTGTGAACACATAATTTGATGGCCAGTCATGAAACATCAAACTTTACAAGAAGAGTCCTTCAAATATCCATCTTATCATCCATATATATATATATATATATATATATATATATATATATATATATATATATATATATATATATATATATATATATATATATATATATATATATATATATATATATGGATTTTAGATATGTGTACGTTGAAGGAATGTTGTTTATGGTGATGTTCGGACGTTGACGGTGTTCTGCTGTCCAGTTTGTGAAGAAAGTAAACTGTAAATTTGGTTGGGGCTAATTTAAGTGTTTCTGATGAATTATTTGTTCTATGTTGAGGTAGGGTTGGAGAAGGTCTGCAGCTGTGTTGCAATTTGATGTGTAAATGTGGTGTTGTCTTTGTAGGAAGCAATGAGTACTTGAGTGTGGTGTGGGCAGATTGTGTATATATATATATATATATATATATATATATATATATATATATATATATATATATATATATATATATATATATATATATATATATATATATATATATATATATATATATATATATATATATATATATATATATATATATATATATATATATATATATATATATATATATATATATATATATATATATATAATATATAATATATATATATATATATATATATATATATATATATATATATATATATATATATATATATATATATATATATATATATATATATATATATCACAATCTGCCCACACCACAGTCATACCAAGTACTAATTGCTTCCTACAAAGACAACATAACAATTATACATCAAACTGCAGACCTTCACCAACCCTACCTCAACATACAACACAAATAATATATCACAAACACTTAAATTAGCCCCATCCAAATTCAAAGTTTACTTTCTTCACAAACTGGACAGCATAACACCGTCAACCTCCGAATATCACCATAAACAACATTTCTTCAACATAGACACACATCTAAAATACATGGAATAAAATACGATACACCAATGTCATTTGAACACGTCACAAACATCTAACACAAACTGACCTTAAGACTTTATGCCTTCAGGTCACTTGACCCATAAAAAATTTGGACACAACATAAAAGCCAATACAACAGTATAAAAATAATATATACACTACTAGAATATGCAAAACCTGCTTGGGCTTCTAATTTCACTGAAACACACTTTAACACCTTAAATTCTTTACAAAACAAAGCAGAGCAAATAATCACATGCTGCACAACTATTACACCTAAAACCACTTAAACCAAAGACCAATTTGACATGAAGGGCTCAAAAATACTCACTGCAAACTCAACTCACTATGCTGCATGACAGAACACTCGCATCACTTAAAAATAATATAGCACCTAGCGCTCAATATCACTCACATATACTATCATCTCTTCCCCCCACCCCCCCCAACGAGCCAGCAGCCTCAATCATATCCATACCCAGACAACTTGGTGTTCCATCCAGTCACTTGGTAACAACAGCTACATGCACACCCTACGGACAATCATCCTTCCAAGTCCTCCCTTCCTCAAGAAGACAAGAGTCCAGTGGACCAGGCTATTGTTTGGCCACTACTCTGCTTCTTCTGACTTATCACAAGAAGTTGGGTACTCTGTCAATGATGCCTGTCCAAGATGTAAAACATCACTTCATACAATTAAACACATTATGGAGGACTGCATCAACTCAACCACATATGCCAACAACACAACATACACTCCCTGAGACTTCTGTGGGAAAGCCCGGGATCAGCAGCGGCCTTTATTAGGGACTCAGGGCTGTTCAGCCAGGCAGATTAAGGAACAACAACCACTCCAATGTGCGTGCAGTATAAAAAGTTAAATATGTACTTCTAAACACAATATATTCAGTTACAGCCAAGTATCACAAAAATACTTGATGAAAAAAGCCGTGTTGGCCAGAAAAGATATAAAATATCATACTTAAAAACATGAAGCCTGGCAGTCATTACATACAATCACTTCCCATGAAGTAAACTTTCTAGTTATTACTTTACACAATATAATTGATGATTTTACAGTCATTCTTATTACATACTTCAAGGCTGATTGCTTTGTAAAGCTTATTTTCACAAAAGTTCATGTAAATCGAAGTTACTAAAATTTCACATAAGTTAAAGACCGGATTAAATAATCGCAATAATCAATACTTATACAGATTGCAAATAATATACAGTATCTGTATATCATATGGAGTGGCTTGTTGAACATGATTCTAAGTACACTTAAATTAAAAAAATGTATCTAAAACTGATGGATGAAGCAAGGACAGACAGATGACGAGTTGTCCCCTAGGCTTTCAGGCCAAAGAGCTCAAGAGTCCCAAAGGAAAGCCACTGCCAATCCCAGCCTTTCGCACAAACTCTTGGGAAGAGTATGTAGTGTTGGAGGAGGATGTGATTATGTGCAGTGAAATTTTCCATAATGTGTTTTTTGGGTTGCTCTCAATGTCTCCAGCCAGAGGGAGTCTTAGAAAATAGACTGCCAGAGCAGAGAAAATTGTGTTGTTGTGCTAAAGGATAAGCTAATTGCTCAGGCAACCAAAGCCTCTAACAATTCGCATTCGAGTTCATTATATACATATATCTATTAGTATACTCTAATCCTTTAGGTGCTTTTGAGAATAGACTCTAAGCATATCTGAGGAAAGCTTTAGAATTAACTTACCAGTTCATTATATACAGATAGCTATTTGAATACTTTCTAATCTTTTTGCTGCCTTCTTTCAGAATAAGCTCTGAGCATATCTTGGTGAGATCCCATCGTTTCTCTTAATTCTCGATGTTTCTTTTCGGCTTGAACCTCCGCTTCTAAGTGCACGGATTTTTCAGCATAATATTTCTTTCTATATTCCTCCAGGCCAGACATATCTACCTGCAAACCAGAAATAAAGGTTTTATTTTCTGTTTCATGTGACACTACTGATCCCCATTTATATGGGAAGGTTCACCGACAGTTTGAAGATTGACACTGAATGCCCTTTCTAACGCCCCATGGTAGGCACTACCTAGAGGGCAAAAGTAAGCTAGGAGTAAAACACTACATATCTGGTAAAGGTTAAAAAGCACATATGAAAGCTGCTATGACAACCAGATATACTGTAGAACAAAGCCTAATCTTCCTCAGAAATAACAGTATTTATGACGAAATACTGTACAATATACCAGAAAGTTGTAGGTATGCAGACTGACAGACTCCCCAGACAAAACACACTTTATTCTTGATACACTCATACTACAAACTATAATGTGATTATCAATATAACCTTGAAGAAATGGCAGACAGTCCTCTACGAACATTGTTTTTTCCTATACACTCTGTGTTATCTCCTGCTGTCTCGCATTCAATAAGCTTTACTCTAAGCAATAAACACTGAACAAATCTATACCAATGCCTTGGTGTTTCTCAAAGCCTATTCCACATTTTCTTATTTTACCCTCAACTTCTACACCCATTACACTGCTGTAAAGTAGATTATTCATCACTGCATGACAACTAATTTTATAGAATGCATATACTGTACTTCTTTACTGAAAGGCAGTGCTCCTCATAAAAAGAACTTTCTCCTATCCAATCGTGACAAATACATTATTCCACTGATTCTAAAATGTTGCTGACTTTCCTAAAAATCCAAGTCATCACACATTCTCTCATTCTTTCCCAAAGACAGTCAATACAAGCAGTTTGTTTCATTCCTTCCTCTAATTTTTTTTATCAATGTAGCTGATTCTTTCATATGTTATTCTACTTGACAACCTGACTTTCCATATACACCTTCAAGCCCTCCCTTTTTTCATGTTGTTTCCAATTATGGTATAACACTCACGCCTGCGTAACGCAATGGGAGTGTAGATCTCTTCAAATGTGCTAAACAGACCATCCAACTTCCCACTCTGAAACTTACATCTACCCATTGGCTACTATATGTTCCTGCATTCAGATTAAAATAAAAACTGAATTCCTTAAAAGTTACACTATGTAACATTATCCCCATTTGTTCCAACTTCTGATTGCTACAACATCTATAATCTTATTCTTATAATACTTTCAAAGTATAGCTTCCTCCTTCAACAGCATCATCTCGGATGCAGCTCCAGATGAGTAGCGTAACCTGAACTCTTGCTACACTGGATGATTAGAGTATAATAAGTCCCTGTTAGAACACTTCTATTACAGTTGTGGCTACCCTGCTGATATTAGCGGGTAATGCTGGTGTGTCTGAAGACAAAAATTAATGAATGGAAGAGACATACCTGTAGTCCCATACTCTTGTCCACAAGCATCATGTGTTCCGCTCTTTCCGGATCTATACCCGGAAGGCGTTCCCAGATAGGCCTACTCAAGAACTCATCAATATTGCTTGGTTGTCTGAGCATTAAAAAATATCCCAAGAACACGCCAAGGGTTATAGTTATAATGAGTTGGCGATTAGACCTGAGAACTTGGTCAGCGCGCCTGTGCCAATCGTTAACATATCGAACGTGTAATCTGCTCTGGGGCCATCCAGCATGCTTCAAGACACAGGCCACCTGCTTTTTCCAAACCGACGAAGAATGCGTACTGTACAAGCGTACGTGGATTTGCAGTGGCAACCTGCAACACCAACACAGCAATAAATTTAAATGGCTAATTGCTTAGGGCCTATGCACAGTAAAATGCACTTCAGAATTAACAAAAATAATACTTTTACATTAATTTCAAGTAAATCCAGAAACTACAGATTTGTAAAATAGAATACAGTATCTGTACAGTTCTTAAAACACAGTACTGTTTAATAGAAAATCTATACAATATCTAATCAATACAAAACTGTATAATAGATTACTTATATATTTCTAAAAAACACCACACAGTATAATTGAAAATCTATACATTTCTAATAAATATAGTCGTATATCATAGAAATCTATACATTTCTATAAATTAGAGTACTATATATTAGCAAATTTATAATTTCCAAAAAATACAGTACTACACATTGGACAATCTATACATTTCTATAAAACAGTAGTGTATAATAAAAAATTTGTTTCTAAAATCTGCAGTGCAGTTTAATACTGTATAATTCAAAATCAATAATTTCTATAAAATACAGTACTGTATAATAAAGAATCTATACATTTCCAAAAAACACAATATAATTATTTACATATTTTTGTACTACAGCAATAAAATGCACTTGTTTGCAATAAATATTCAGCTCTGGCTTACACAAACGATCAAAACTTCTGACCAGTGTAAGTCTTCCAACTGGAAGTTTCTTATACTTTAAAACAGTAAATTTTTCCATGTTAACAGTTTACTGAAGCCAAAAATGTTGGGGGGAAGAAGGAGGCACCAGAGCTTCATCATACCCTGTACATCCTAACCCAATTAGATATTTTATGAAAAAAAAAAAAAAATAATAATAATTTCCAGCCCTTTTGTCTCTGATCCTTAAAAGTTGGTTGTCATGACAAACGGGAATTACACACAGAAATTATATTTCTTCCAACACGTGGGATAGGACATGTAAAAGTGAAGACTACCATTATTATATTGACAAACTAACCCAAGTATGTCAGTCCAAACCCCATTCGAATGGGGACTAATGGTGACACACAAAATGGTGAACATTTCAAGAATATAAATTATATTCAACTTATATTATGTACCTAATCAGCTCATTTCAATGAATTATTATAAAGCATACGCTTCACACATATCTGAGAATTCAATGCTAATACTGACACGGTAATATACTTTCAGTAAGAGCTAAACAGCTTTAACTGAAGGTCTTCCGGGTTTAATGAAATAGCAAATTTTTGCAAACTGTACGTAACCCTAATACACAAGACATGATCAACCAAATTTTACTCTACAAATACTGTCATAAACAATAATTTCATATCTTGAAGAACTTGTAATGTAGCAAGCCGGCCCATGGCATTAGCCGCATATTGTAATACTATAATTGAAGGTCTTTTGGACTCATACAGGACTGGCCAAGATACCTTGATGCCAAGTCTTCCTTCACTTATGGATCTTTTCAGAAGTTTTCATCTACAAAGAATATCCTGGCATATATGTTACACATTTCTTATCATCCCTTCACTTCTGATAATTCACAACACTCCCCATATGTTTATCTTTCATTCTCTTATTTCTGTCTAGTTTTTAAGCTGCTAATTTTCTTACTTGTTTTCAAGGTGACAGGGCCTGATAAGGGCAATTGTTTTATGCCCGACCCAGTGTCACATTCATAATACCAAACAATACAAACAAATGCTTTAGAAAATAATAAAACCTAAATAAAAGTAAAAATCCTGAATTTATTCTAAAGAAGAAGCAATCCTGAATCTTACCAAATATCTGAGGAAAAATAAAAAAAAATAAAAAACCACTAAGAAAGATGATTGTTCACAGCTGAAAAACTGTATACAAGGAAATTACATGATAATGACATGAGTACTGTACTTACTGTTGTTATTATTATTATTATTATTGTTATCGTTATCATAATCCAAGCAACAAGACAAGCTGGAAAAAGTCAAGGACCATAGAGCAGATGGCTCAACTGGAAAAACAACTTGGAGGGACAAGAAAGAAAAAGATAAAAATACTTCTATAAAGTAACTAAAAAAGATTTTTCAAAGTTCCGTTTTATTTAATATGGAATGTTTATTTTGTTGTCAAACTATACTCCTGTTGCAAAGTAGTATAATTGAAAATGGGTATATATTACGGACACATGACTAATCATACAAGTACCTTAGTCGTAAAACGTAGTCGAACGTTTAAATGAAGTAATTTAAAATACGCCACTCTCATAGGGAAATATACCTGCTTTTCATGTCAATTTTGTGTTTAGTATGTCCTAAGGAATGCATTCAATGACTTCGAAAAGTATGTTCTCATGAATGACACCATTCTAATCATGATGCGAACTTTATGAACCCTCTTCTGCTCTTTTTCACTTGCCTATAGTTGTTGAGAACTCAAAACTGTAAAAAAGTAAATAAAAATTTGCTATAGATTGGTAGTATATCATAAATGAAGACTAAATAAAGGTCTGAGGTCATACATTATGAGAATGCAATGAAAAAATATGTCAGTACCGTACGTGTGAATCCCTGCATGACCTTGTAATCATTTACACAATGGTATACAGTATTTAAATCCATTTTATGAAGAGCAAAGACTATTGTGTATGTGATTATTTGAATATGAAGTGAAAACTGGAAACAAAGGAGTACCTTAGTGCTTACGAGTATATTTATCTACTCACGTTCAATGATGAGTAAATAAATATACTCATAAGCATTAAAATAATCCTTTATTTCCTCTTTTCCCTTCATAGTCAGTATGATCAAATAGTCTATGCAATCAAGGATCAAAAACCAACAGAGCATTGCATTGCTAGATAGGAAATACCAGAAAATTATGATAATGATATTAATAATCGCTTCTGGTGAATGTGTGCTTTGACTTAGCCATCTTTTTACAAGGTTACTACAGCCATTTATATGTACAGTACATGTATATGAATTTTCTGGCAGTTTTATGTCACAGCCAAGTGGGGGTGGACACAGACAAGTTGGAGCTGGGAGATTAAGTGGATGTGCTTCCTAACACCCTGTGGCAGGATTTTAGGTGCCATAAAACAGGGCTAGTATGTTTTCTTTTATTTCACAAATTAACATCATTGGTACAACAGTGTCCTTTATCTAATTAACCCTATCAAGATAGCTGCAATCATCAAGAATGAACTAAGGTAGCAGAGATATATCATCAAATCTGTCAACTTCTTTCGTCAGGGATCTCCACAGCGGATCCTCTCCATTTTGCCCTATCCCCTGCATTCTCTTCCATCGCACCGCACACCCTCATTACATCCATATACCTTCTCTTTGGTCTATCTTTCCACCTCCTGCCTAGCAGCGCCATCCTCAGTATCCTTCTCCTATTATACTCCTCATCCTTCCTCACACATGTCCAAACCAATTAAATCTCGCCTCTCTATGTTCCCAAACCGTCCTACTTGTGCTGACCCTGTAACATACTCATCCTTTATCCTTTCCATCCTTGTTGAGCCCAATGAAAGCCGCAGCATTTTCAACTAGGCCACCTCCAGCCTTTGTCACGGGAAGTGTCTCCAAGCCAAACACTATGGCTGGTCTTGCAAGATGGTCTTATCATCATGTAAAGTTTACCTTCTACAGTACTTGATACTAATAGTAATATCTAAATACATACAGATTATTAAAACCAGTGGGTGTCCACGAGAAACATATGGTACTGTACATCATATGCTATTTTTATTGCATTTCATGTTTAAGTGGATTCCATGAAACTTTGGTACACTGACACGCAATTCTTTAGACTGCTAATTTCCTGTTTCTAAAGAGTTAACTTCTCTCTGTGAAAACTTAAATGATTACTCTACCTTGAGGGAATATTTATGGTTACTTCTCTTTTAGGTTTTGCTCTAAGTTTCTTAACAAATTTCTCACAAAAGTTGGGAACTGTTGAAGACTGTGTTCTCCTTTGTGCTTCAAGATCCTTTTTCTGTTTTAGGGAAAAAAAACACAGAATGCATATGGTCCTATTGCTACTATATCTAAACTTGCTTTATACAGAGAAGAGTCACATGCAATATCCTACAGGATTTATATCCTTAACACTATTATTGCTTTTTCAATGTGTAATGAATTTGAGCCACAATGGCAGCGGCTGAGGATGGTAATATGCTTGCCCCAGGTTTGATCATAACTGGATATGGACTACCTTAAACTGTCTCATGGAGTTGCCAATTAAACTAGGCAATTAACTCTAGTGTCGATGATTTCCTATAGGTCTACCTAACTAATCAGCCACTGCCTGGAGATCACTAGGTCCAGATGATTGGAAAGGGGGCTTGGGCCCTAGCCAAAAGGAGAGTATATAGTTGGGCTCTAGTGCAATCACTATCCCTTGTTTCTGCCATTAATTAGAGACCTGTAACGGATACTCAGTTTTCTAATGTCATCCAGTATACAAAACTTTAATTTCCAGTTTGTAATTCTTGATATGTGACTGTAGGAGCAGTGTGATTAGATAACTCGACTCAGGAGGTGACAGATTGGTGATTGAGCCCACCAAAGGGTACAAGCTAGGACATCCAGCCTAGATCCCCCAGCTTCAACCTCATAATGGGGAATAATATTTTTTAGCACGCAAAATAGAATACATGTTGTTGATTTCTGAGAATATCGATTATAGTAGTTTGATTTTTACTGCCCAAAATTTAATGGCACTCAAAAACAAAAGTTATGAGGAGGCTGTGTTTTCAGCAACCATTTTGAATAATATTTGAAATGTGTTGTAATGAATATGAATTTTTTTTTTTCTTAAATGAACTTAATCTGACAATTAAAGGGGTTATTCAAATTACTGGCGTTACTTATCTTTACAAAGCATTTATATGACCACAGTTGGAAAATTCATCAATTCCAATAATCAGAATAATCAAACAGCATTCAAAAACTTGATTCTATCTCTCCCTAGATGATGAATCACATTTCAGATTCAGATGTCTACAGCATAGAGCTGCGGTGGCTCAGTGTTACAGCGCGCTAGTCAGGGAGCTAATAACATGGGTTTAATTCTTCCGTTGGGCATCCAGCCTTAATGTCTCGAGATCCATCATATCTGTGTCCACTTCCTTTGAATGAGGACTTCCTGTGACAAATAAAATGGTGCTTTGCATGTCTACTGTAATGATTAAGTACTTCAACGTGGACGAAGCCAGAAAGTAGAACACTTTGAATACATTTTTCAGACACAAGTCTAAAAAAAAGAAATGTATGATATAAAATTAATTCCCAGGTGTGTACCAAGACTGATTTCATAATCGTACAGGAATGGCAAAGTGATAAGTGAAAGAAAATATATAACAAATTGATAGGTTAGGTTAGGCTGGGTGACTAAATATGAAAAACTTGACAGTACCCTGAGGTTACTTTTCTTGACAAGATCTTAAATTTCTCCAAATATAAAATTTACAATATGGACAAATCCACGGGCAAGTCAAAAGAGTTGATATGGCTTAATGACATTACTGAGTTCCAGAGACATAGACTGTTACATACTGATACATAGATAACCGATTTATGTAGTTATTGGCATCAGTTTTGGCAAAGGATGGAATGAGCATGGGAAGCTTAATAGCATTCAGGACGTATTGGGATGCTCACACTCTTATAGGACAATTTCCACAGAAATATGAATTTATTCCAATTTATATTTCTGAAATAAAAAGCCTACAATGCAAACTGTAACCTAAATCTTATTACTGAACAATTTTCCTAAGTGGAGTATCAATGGAAAATTGTCTGGGGACAATTGTTCTATAGGGCAGTTGTCTGGGGGGGCCATGTCCTGATACCACACATGCCATATAGTGATCAATATAAAGCTAGCTGTTGTTTACTGTTTGATGAGTCGCTATTAATCCCCACTATGGGAATGGACACAGACAGGTTCGAGGTGAAGTATGAAGGCTGGATGCTGTTCCTAATGCACTACGGAGGGCTCGATCGTGGGTCTGATACCTACTAAGTAAAATGCTCCAACCACTACACTACAACTTTTCCTCATCAAAATTAAGCTAGGGTCAACTATAAATTCCAAACCAATCTAATTTTCCCAAAATGTACCTTTCAGGTTTGACAAAGTAATTTGTTCATCTCTATATACCAACTCAATCAATCTCTCGCATGTCTCTAACTCTCCTAGATGCTAAAGCCTCTCCTGAACAAGGCATACTCATAGATCAAATGCTATAAAATTCTTAACTATTAAATCTCTTCACTATGCTCAGAGTGATCATCATTTCTTGGTGTCTAAATCAACTTAAACTTTTCCATTCTCAAGTATCTCTCATTTCTTACCATGTGGAAACATTCCAGTCTTCTGAGCTATTGGAAGAGGCTGGACGATTCTGTCAGTGATGCCTGTCCACGATGTAACACATCACCTCATACAAACACATTTCGGAATACTGCACCATCATGAACCACATACTCCAACAACACAACATAAAATCCTCGAGATTAAGTGGGAGAGCCTAGGAGTGGCCGTGGCCTCCCTTGGGGACTCGGGGCTGTACGGCCAGGCAGATTATGGAACAACAGCTTATGGAGTAATTACTCCATCATGCAGGCCAAACTTAATCTACCAAGATAAATCTCTCTCTGTTGCACTACTTGGTACCTTAAACAGCTTTGCCACTTCTCCTGTTTTATGGTCTATCTCCATTTCTTGTGTAACACCTGTGCCCAGAACCAAGTCCTTTACGTTTTTTCAATGTACATAATAACAATATGTGGGATGAGACATACCAAGAAACAAGACTAGTAAGAAGGATATTAGAAATAAGTGTCCCTAAGAACCCCATGTAGTTAAATGACCCAGTAAAAAGTTAGGGTAGATGACCTACCTTGTAAATATGAATGACCCTAAGAACCTTTGGGGTTACTCTACAAGATCCGAAATAAGTAAGAAATCTTGCTCAAAAAACAAGATAGAATGAGTTAAGAGGAAGTACTTCAAATTGATTTCATAGCTGAAGGATGATCACAAGCATATTCAACCTCATCAAAGCCAAAGTTCATGAAGATGCTGTTCCACTACTACCCATATTTATCTAATGATGTTAGTTTACTAGTGGTACCACAACCCTTCTTACCTCCAAGTGGCTCTGACAAAGAGAATCTGTAAAGTGGTAGACTTATTGAAACCAATACACTGAACCCCCTAATCCAAACACATTTTGAAAGACTGCACTAATTACAACACCATACACCAGCAACATAAGATACACTCCCTAAGATCTCTGTGGCTATCCCTATGATCAGCAGGGTGTTCCTTACAGACTCAGTGCTGTTCGGCCAGGCAGCCTAGGAAACAACAATAACAACAACTATGGCACAAAGCTTCCAAGAACTTCAAAAGCATTCAATAGTATCTTAAAATTAAATTAGCTAAGCATAAAAGGACTAAATGAATATACAGTTATATTATTACTATATAATTTAAAGGGTTACTATACAACACTTGTGAAGCTTTTGATAAACATAAATACTCTCTAGAAATATACACATTTAACATTTTTCATTTTTGAGAATTATGAATACATTAGTTAAATTCCAAAGTCAACCTTCACTGCTAGTGCTATTTTCATCAGTCTTAGTCTTAGCACTTCTTATTTCTGAGAGTCTTTTCTCAATAGCCTCAGTGTCTTTTCCCGTCTCACGATTATGTTGCAAAGACAATTCCAACTGTTTTTCTTCTAAACCGTCTATATGATCGAAAAGAGACCTGGTAAAATTCTCATCAACAGCACTCTCTTCCCGAAAATATAGAAAATACACAAGGAACACTGTCATACTAAACGTAACAACATAAGGCTCATACCATGGCGTTTTACTGTCCATGCTCTGACCGCTGTATGTTTCGCGAGTTCTCCAGGATGCTGCTGGACTCGTGGAAAATTTAATGGGCTCGTCCAGATCTATTTCTTCCTCTGCTGTTTTCTTAGTGGATTTCATCCTTGGATTAACCAGTGTCAAGGTTGGAGAAAATCTGAAATATCAATAAAAAATAATTTCTGGAATCTACTTGGCAATAAGAGTTTAATGTATTTTGTTTGTAACCATTAATCCTCATTCAAATGGGTGTGGGCACAGATAGGTTGGAATTTGGGAATTAAGACTGGATGCCCTTCCTAATCCCCTGCAATGAGCTCGAACACAGTGAGTAAACTCCCGAGTCAAGTACTCTAACCACTGTGCTATCCCAGTCCCCGATGTCACACTAAGAGTACGATACAGTAAAACTCCAGCCTTAAATCCCCAGCTCCAACCTATTAATGTCCACCCCCAGTCAAATAGGGATTAATTGTGACACATCAAACGGCAAACAAAAACATAAAAGATACGTTAATATTAGATTAGAGGAAATGTATCATTCCTCTAATATTTATATCTTTTTATTCCTCTTCAAGACACACTCCAACTATAATTTTGCAAATATATTTCCAAACTCTGCATAAAGAAAAACATAATAATTGTACAGTATAAGGAACTACTGTATATTAACTTTCTAAGTTCTATAATATATAAATAATATATACCTGTTACAAAGGAGTGCATTGTGGCGCAATGGAGTGCTCCGTAGTACATCACAACCTCGCATTGCAACTATTCGGACAATCATTCTGAAATACAAAACTGTGACTATTAATATTTGATATACAGTGTTACCCCGGTTATTCCTGCTTCTTGGTTCGCGTTCTCACTCTATCGCGGTTTTTTTTGGGATAAATTATTATTTTATTTTATGGGTATACGCAAAAATATTAAAATATTGAAAAAAAACATTTTCAGTATTTTCATTTTTTTTTTAAATTTACGTTGCGTGCTGTTATTTATAATGTACAGGGTGTTTTTTTAACAGTGCAGGGAGGGTTTATACAGTTCGTAAACAAAAAAATAATTGTAAATGAGTATGTGTGTCACGTCATCATCACCTCATTCATGGTAATTTTATCTATCACTTTCATAAAAATTTACGTTGCTTGCTGTTATTTATAATGTAAAGGGTGTTTTTTTAACAGCGCAGGGAGGGTTTATACAGTACGTAAACGAAAAAATAATTGTAAATGAGTATGTATGTCACGTCATTATCACCTCATTCACCGTAATTTTACCTATCACTTTCATAAAAATTTACGTTGCTTGCTGTTATTTATAATGTAAAGGGTGTTTTTTTAACAGCGCAGGGAGGGTTTATACAGTACGTAAAAGAAAAAATAATTGTAAATGAGTATGTATGTAACGTCATTATCACCTCATTCACCGTAATTTTATCTATCACTTTCATAAAAATTTACGTTGCTTGCTGTTATTTATAATGTAAAGGGTGTTTTTTTAACAGTGCAGGGAGGATTTATACAGTACGTAAACGAAAAAATAATTGTAAATGAGTATGTATGTAACGTCATTATCACCTCATTCACCGTAATTTTATCTATCACTTTCATAAAAATTTACGTTGCTTGCTGTTATTTATAATGTAAAGGGTGTTTTTTTAACAGTGCAGGGAGGATTTATACAGTACGTAAACGAAAAAATAATTGTAAATGAGTATGTATGTCACGTCATTATCACCTCATTCACCGTAATTTTATCTATCACTTTCATAAAAATTTACGTTGCTTGCTGTTATTTATAATGTAAAGGGTGTTTTTTTAACAGTGCAGGGAGGGTTTATACAGTACGTTAACGAAAAAATAACTGTAAATGAGTATGTATGTCATGTCATTATCACCTCATTCACCGTAATTTTATCTATCACTTTCATAAAAATTTACGTTGCTTGCTGTTATTTAAAATGTAAAGGGTGTTTTTTCAACAGTGTAGGGAGGGTTTATACAGTACGTAAACGAAAAAATAATTGTAAATGAGTATGTATGTCACGTCATCATCACATTCACGGTAAGTTTTCCTATCACTTTCATAAAAATTTACATTGCTTGCTGTTATCTATAATGTTAAGGGTGTTTTTTTAACAGTGCAGGGAGGGTTTATACAGTACGTAAACGAAAAAATAATTGTAAATGATATGTATGTCACGTCATTATCACCTCATTCACTGTAATTTTATCTATCACTTTCATAAAAATTTACGTTGCTTGCTGTTATTTATAATGTAAAGGGTGTTTTTTAACAGTGCAGGGAGGGTTTATACAGTGTAAACGTAAAAATATATTAAAATATCTATGTACATATAGGCGGATCCTACTTCGCGGATTTCCTGATTCGCGGCGGGTCCCGGAACCGAACTACCGCGATAAGTGAGGCAACACTGTATATGGCATATTTTATATAAGTTGAAGGCCATAACTGATTTGGACAATGAAATGTGGTTATTTTTTTAAGATTTTCTATGTGAAAAGACATATTTTGGTAATCAATCCATTGCATAGGAATGGCCTTTGAGATATACAATCCCATATATAGCAGTATTGACTACTTAATGCTTGTATGACCTATTTACATTGAAAAACATTATGAAAAAACAAATTTCAGTAAACAGTATATCAATTAAAGTAAAATCTTCATAATTATTTTTGCTAACTGGAAATTCACTTCTCCCCTGGTATCCCTTACATAACTTGGAGCACCTGAAGACTTGGAACCCGCCTTTTCGAAACAACGAAGAAAGGTTAAGTCACATTAAGTTATGTTAGAATTTGAACTTAAAGGTGAGGCTCAAATTCTAACCTAAATTAGCCTAACCTAATCTTTCTTTGCTGTTGATAAAAGACAGGTGCCAATTCTTCAGGAGCTCCCCTAGCCTTATATTAGAAAGTACTTATAGACCTCAAGTCCACAGACACCAAAAAATTCCTGCCTGCATCAGCTATAGCTGTGGTAGCTCAGTGGTAGAGCGTACAAACCAGGAAGTGACTAATGTGGGTTCAATCCCACAGTGGGAAATTAGAACGGGTATCTAGCCTTTAATCCCCCAGCTCCCACATGTCTTTGTTGGCTGGGAATAAATTGTGACACGTAAAACTGTGCAGATCTGCTCTGCCATAAGATTCCTTAGTATTTTTTAACTATTACACCCGTCTCCTCCTCGACTATTTTATACGCTTTGAGTTGATTTCGACATTTCAAGATCTTGATGATTTTTTAACGAATCTGACCTTCAAAATAGTTGTAAATAATATCTTAAAAAAAATGAAAAATGATCATTTTAATTATCAACATTTTTCTTAACTGGGAGGTGAACTAACAACCTAATATTTTAATTAGTTTCATGAGACTTTTTCCTAAATGAGAGAAAGTTCTGTTCCGGTTTTACATCACGGACTCCCTTTTCTACCAAGGGCTAGGACAGTTGCCTTCTTGCGAAGGACTTGTTTTGGCAGATGTAATCGTTACCCTGAGTGCATACCCTTGCTAACCTCAAACCGTGACTGGATACGAACCCTCGACCTGACGCCTCAGAGTCGCAGACGCTACCGCTTGAGTCACGGTGACTACAAATGAGTACTTATAAAAAATTTATCTTGCCTAATTGACAATAATTTTAATTATAATCTCGTTTCCTAATTAGAGGTGAACTAACCTAATAAAATAAACTTCATTAACTTTAACCCAACTATAATCCAAATTTCTAAATCTGCATCCAAAAAATTGGGGGTTCTGTTTCATTTACGTCATTACTTTTCCTTTTTAGTTACAGTACTTAAAATATATAAAGGTCTTATCCATCCCTGCTTAGAATACTGCTAGCACATCTTGGGTGCTTCTTATACTTATCTCCATGATAGCGTTGAATCTAAGTCAGTCAGACTCATTAATGATCTTTCACTTACTTCTAATCTGGATTCTCTTTCTATTCACCTTAAGATATCATCCTTTCTCTTTTCTATTGCTACTACTTTCATCGCTGCTCTGATCAGCTGGTGAGCTGCATCCCTCCCCCACTACCAAGGCCGCGTAACACTCGCCAAGAGGTCTCGTCTCACAGTTACTGTGTGGAGACTTGTAGCTCGAGGATTGGTCGGTGCAGTGATTGCTTCTTCCCATCTACCTCCAGACTCTTGAACTCTCTTCCTCATTCTGTCTTTTTTAACTTTTATGACCTATATTCCTTCAAAACACGGATCTATCATCATCTCAGGGCCAAATCCTGCCATATCTCTAGGTTCTCAATACTTTGAGTATTCTTTCAGCCTGTCCTTTTCCTTTATGTATTATTACCTCATCTCTGCCTTGTCCTTAAACTTTTTCTTTTCCTTCTTATTAATATTTTCTTAAAGCCCTGGCCTTTGCTGATTGAGGGCAGTTTTTTGCCTGTCCCTGTGTCACTTAAAAAAAAAAAAAAAACTGGGGGTGCGAAACTAAACATGTACCATACATTTACTTAATACATTAACCATACATTCACCTAATACATCAAATCAAACACGACAAACAACAGAGAACTTATAAGTAATTATTTAATAAGTATGGGAACTGCCATTACTAAAGTGTTTACGCAATCCAGAGACGATACGTATAATAAAAATTATTCACGTATGAAACAATAACGATAAATTGCGATAAACAGGCGTTAAAGTCAGCATTTAATTATTGAAATTTATACCTAAGATTTCCGATGTCCTTTAATATATAGCTGAAAAGTGTCGAAGTGTTAAAATGGTCGACTCACGTCCTTCGCCTTGGCCAAAAGGCCTTATGCTAAATAATACCAAAGTGAGAAATACCGAGGTTCATCTCTATGCTAAGCCTTCTACAAGCTAAGTATTTTAGTTTTGTTCATTATACTTATTTCAAAGTTATTTATGTAGTTTAATTGTAGTGCCAACTTAAACTCACGTTTAATATTACCACATGGTTTGTGGAAATAATAATATACATCTAAGTTTATTTAATTCAAAATTATGCAACTTTGCAGCCAAATTTCAGGGTTGCCACAACTCGAGTGGGGCTCCTGTGCACCCTATTTACTCGACTTTTGTCGTATTTATTCATGACCTTATTATATTCATTCCTTTCACTTTATTCATAATATTATTCCTTAAGTCAAGATTCACTTCTTCACAACACAGCCATGTTTCCTAATTAACTTCCTTAAAAGAATTACCTGCATAGACTATGAGTAAGACCTTAGCAGGAGGGTCTGCCCCTCTCTTTCTACTTCTTTCTCTATATTTCATATCTGTGCCTTTCTCCCCTAATCCTTCCCATGCAATCCCCCCCTCCACAGAGATGACACTCTCCCTTCCCCCAACCTATCCCGTTTTATCAAGTGGGGAGAGAGAGAGAGAGAGAGAGAGAGAGAGAGAGAGAGAGAGAGAGAGAGAGAGAGAGAGAGAGAGAGAGAGAGAGAGAGAGAGAGAGAGAGAGAGAGAGAGAGAGAGAGAGATTTTAGTGCCTGTAAGAATTTTTATTATAGTTAGAATACTGCAACTCTTTAGCTTTATATGTGATTACCTAATTGTGTTTACGGGAAAGAGCCCAAAGCTGGTAACTTCCCGTCTCCTGGTCGGTTCCATTTTGTACTAAGTAATACTTATCATACTTGCCCTTAAAACTATGGATTGAATCAGCATGAACTACCTCCTCGTTTAGCGAAATCCAATTATCAACTACTCTTACGCTAAAAACTACTTCCTTACATCCTGCAAAGAAGTTTTCTTACGAAGCTTCACAGTGTGACCTCTAGTTCTAGTGCCAGCTATATCAAAATATCGATCCCTATCCATTCTGTCATAACCATGAAGTAATTTAAAAATCGTCACCACATCTCCTCTCATTCTTCTGGCTTCATGTAATGGTAAGTTTAATTCCCTCAACCTCTAATCGTAACTGAAATTGCGTATTTCTGGAATCAGTTTCGTGGCATGTCTGAACTTTTTCCAGCATAACTACATATATATAGGGGGGGGGGGGGGGGGGGGGGGGGGGGTGTGTGTGTGTGAGGGGGGGGGTATTATAATCTTTAGGACAATTAAAAAGGTTTAAATATTCCTGAAACACAAAAGTATATGAAAACTAACTTATTTTCTCCACTGTTCCATGTAAATTTTGAAAAAAAAGAGGTTACATATATTTACATATCATTTAGACGTATATGGACCATTAATCCCTATTTTGACATATTTTTCTCTATCCCAAAATCTTTACACCAGTTTTAGTCAAATTAACTTAGCAAAAATACATTTATACTATTCACCCAAATATTATTTACATTCTGCTTCTTTTTCTTCTCTCTTTTTTTTCTTTTTATCTTATTTCTATCCATTTCTTCATCTACTCCTCGGCCTTCCCCTTCTTTTCCTCTTTTCTTTCTTTCTTTCTTCTTCTCTTCTTATTTTCCTCCTCCTCCTCCTCCTTCTTCTTCTTCTGCTTCTTCTTCTTCTTCTTCTTCTTCTTCTTCTTCTTCTTCTTCTTCTTCTTCTTCTTCTTCTTCTTCTTCTTCTTCTTCTTCTTATTATTATTATTATTATTATTATTATTTTTATTATTATTATTATTATTATTAGTCTCTCTCTCTCTCTCTCTCTCTCTCTCTCTCTCTCTCTCTCTCTCTCTCTCTCTCTCTCTCTCTCTCTCTCTCTCTCATATATATATATATATATATATATATATATATATATATATATATATATATATATATATATATATATTCACTCATGACCCATACACAATTAATCAGATAAAAACCGACCCTGATATTAATTACTCATTTACTGATATGTCATAAACTCATTACACAAGAACACAATAGCGTTAGTAATTATGAGGACGTAAAAACTGTTTTTTCTCTGTATAGGCTTACGACACATATTCAAACACACGCACACCTGTTTTTATCTGACAACACGTGTGCAATAGCGAACCATTGTCATATTAGTATTATAATAAGTATCGGTGGGGGTTCTCTGTTAACACATTTCATCTGTGCGACTCTCTTGGTTTTGTTATGTTAAAATATTTGTTTTTCTGTGTGACTCTATTGGTTGTCTTATGTTAAAATAACTAGTATATAAAAACAGTGTTAACAGTGTTTATTATTGTATATGTTGTTAATTATCGGCGACTCCATTGATTTTGTTAATTTTATTGTTTATGTTGTTAAGTATCGGTGTTTTTTTTTGTTATTTTGTTAAAACAAGCAAAGTATGAAGGCGATATTAATTGTTTAATATATTGTTATTGTTTGTAACTGTTGTGAAACAATTAGTTGACTCTAATATCACAACTCCCGACTAGTAAAATGAAATTTCACTACCTTGAAAAAATTGTAAAAAGACTAAAAATAATCACTTCCATTATCAACTCGTTTTTTAGATAAATTAATTAAACTAACCTAAAATATATCTTATAAAAAAAATTACATCGAGAATATTTACCTAACTGGGAAGTCTCATAGTTTATATACACATTTTTGATATGGCTGGCTCTAGAACTAGAGGTCATAGTTTGAAGCTTCGTAAGAAAACTTCTTTGCAGGATGTAAGGAAGTACTTTTTCATTGTAAGAGTAGTTGAAAATTGGTAGTTAATGCTAACTCAATCCATAGTTTTAAGGACAGGTATGATAAGTATTACTTAGTACAAAATGGAACCGACCAGGAGACGGGAAGTTACCAGCTTTGGGCTCTTTCCCGCAAGCACAAATAGGTAATCACACACACACACACACACACACACACACACACACACACACACAGATTTGTCTCCAGAAATACATATAAATGGCATAGTAAGGGCAGCATATGCATTCTTATCAAATGTAAGGGTAGCCTTCAGGCACATGGACAAGGAAATGTTCAGAAATATTTATGTAACCTATGTGAGGCCAAAACTCGAATATGCAGCCCCCTTTTGGAATCCGCACTTGAAAAAGCACATAGCTAAGCTTGAAAAAGTTCAAAGACATGCCACGAAACTGGTGCCAGAAATACGCAATCTCAGTTATGATGAGAGGCTGAGGGAATTAGACTTACCATCACTCGAAGCTAGAAGAGTGAGGGGGGATATGGTGACAGTCTTTAAATTCCTTCATGGTTATGACAGAGTGGATAGGGATCGCTATTTTGATATGGCTGGCTCTAGAACTAGAGGTCATAGTTTGAAGCTTGGTAAGAAAACTTCTTTGCAGGATGTAGGGAAATACTTTTTCAGTGTAAGAGTAGTTGATAATTGGAATTGGCTAAGCGAGGAGGTAGTTAATGCTATCTCAATCCATAGTTTTAAGGACAGGTATGATAAGTATCACTAAGTATAAAATGGAAGCGATCAGGAGACGGGAAGATACGAGCTTTGGGCTCTTTCCCGTAAACACAATTAGGTAATCACACACACACACACACACACACACACACACACACACACACAATGCTCATAAGTGAAAGGATTCAAGTTGAAGAAATAAACTTGGCTATAGAAAGTGAGTTCAAGGAATTTCTAGTTGCTCGCATAAATACTGGGTCAGAGAGCATTATAATAACTGTTGTATATAACCCACCAAGGAACCAGAATAGGCTTGAAATTTATGAGGAAAGTCATATAGGTACTATTGAAGTCATAAACGGGGAAAAAATGTAGGATTTTGATTATGGGAGATTTTAATCATAAAGAGATAGACTGGATAAATCTTGACCCACACAGTGGTGAGGACTCATTCGGGGCAAGATTCCTAGATTTCGTACAAGGAAATTTCCTACACCAACATGTAATGGAACCAACGAGGGCCAGGGGTGGGGATGAGCCATCACTACTTGCTCTAGTATTCACAGATAATGTGTTGGATATTGAAGAAATTGAGTATGAACCACCAATTGGAAAGAGTGACCACTGTGTGTTGTTGATGGAGTATATCATTGAAGATATTCTGCCTGAGAGTAGAGGTACTGAGGACATTAGGAGGAACTATCCGAAAGGAGATTACATCAAAATGAATGAGCTCTTTGCAGTTCTTGACTGGAGAACCTTATTTTACAACAAATCTGTACAAGAAATGTATGACATATTTTGTGAGAAATATGGGAAGATAGTAGATTGCTGCATACCTGTCACCAAAGTAGGTGTAATTCATGCCAGAGAGAAATGGTTCGTTAATGGGTGTAAAAGAGCTAAGGAGTGGAGAGACAAATGCTGTAAAAGGTATAAGAGGAAAAAAAACATAAATGCTTGGCAAACCTACAAAAGAGCAAGAAATGACTACCTAAGTAAAAGGAGAGAGGCAGAGAGAGACTATGAGAGGGACATCACCAGGAAGGCTAAAGAAAATCCCAAGGTTTTCTACAGCTTTATCAGAGGAAAACTGAAGGTAAAAGAGCAGGTTTTAAGGCTAAAGAGAGCGGATGGAAGCATCACTGAGACGGATGAAGAGATCTGCAAAGAATTGAACAAGGAGTTTCAGTCAGTATTTACAGTAGAAAATACCCCACCCCCTCAGATTGCAGAGATAGAAGCTCAAGGGCCGGTATTAGAGAACATCGACCTTACAACCACAGAGGTATGCAAAGCGCTGATGGAGTTAGATGTTCATAAAGCTACAGGTCCTGATGACATATCCCCTCATGTGCTTAAAAAATGCGCAAACACAATATCAGTGGCACTAAGTATCATATTTAAGGAGTCACTGGAGTCGGGGGAGATTCCAAGATGCTGGAAACAAGCAAATGTGATACCTATCTTCAAAAAAGGAAGGAGGGATACGGCTCTGAACTATAGACCAGTTTCCTTGACCAGCATAGTTTGCAAAGTTATGGAGAAACTACTAAGGAAACATATCTCTCTTCACTTGGAATCCTTCAACTTTTTGTCAGTGAGGCAACATGGCTTCAGAGAAGGTAGATCAACAGTAACAAACTTATTAGAATTTTATGATGAGGTAAGCCGAATCTTACAGGAAAGAGAGGGCTGGGCAGATTGCATATTCCTAGACTTCCAAAAAGCGTTTGACACTGTTCCACATGGGAGACTTATTAGGAAGCTGCAAGCAATGGCTAGAATAGGTGGAAATGTTTTGGAATGGATAAAAACTTACTTAGAAGGAAGGGAACAGAGGGTTAGAGTAAGAAACTCAGTGTCTGAATGGAGAAGAGTTAGTAGTGGAGTTCCACAGGGTTCAGTTTTAGGGCCACTTTTGTTCCTTGTATATGTAAATGACTTACCAGAGTCTGTAAATTCATTCATGAATATGTTTGCAGATGATGCAAAGATTGTGAAGAAAGTAAAAAACGAGAACAATGGTAGAGAACTTCAGGAAGAACTAAATAGTCTGCATGAGTGGTCAGAAAAGTGGCTAATGAAATTCAGTACTTCAAAATGTAAGGTAATGAGAATGGGTACATGTGCAAGAAGGCCCAAGCTTGACTACTCGGTGGCTGGAGTACAACTTCAAGAGACAGAAAATGAGAGAGATCTAGGAGTAAACTTACTGGCAGATTTGTCTCCAGAAATACATATAAATGGCATAGTAAGGGCAGCATATGCATTCTTATCAAATGTAAGGGTAGTCTTCAGGCACATGGACAAGGAAATGTTCAGAAATATTTATGTAACCTATGTGAGGCCAAAACTCGAATATGCAGCCCCCTTTTGGAATCCGCACTTGTAAAAGCACATAGCTAAGCTTGAAAAAGTTCAAAGACATGCCACGAAACTGGTGCCAGAAATACGCAATCTCAGTTATGATGAGAGGCTGAGGGAATTAGACTTACCATCACTCGAAGCTAGAAGAGTGAGGGGGGATATGGTGACAGTCTTTAAATTCCGTCATGGTTATGATAGAGTGGATAGGGATCGCTATTTTGATATGGCTGGCTCTAGAACTAGAGGTCATAGTTTGAAGCTTGGTAAGAAAACTTCTTTGCAGGATGTAAGGAAATACTTTTTCAGTGTAAGAGTAGTTGATAATTGGAATTGGCTAAGCGAGGAGGTAGTTAATGCTATCTCAATCCATAGTTTTAAGGACAGGTATGATAAGTATCACTAAGTATAAAATGGAAGCGATCAGGAGACGGGAAGATACGAGCTTTGGGCTCTTTCCCGTAAACACAATTAGGTAATCACACACACACACACACACACACACACATATAAGCAATGAAGAGTGTGTTTGTTATCAGACCTTCCTCTATTGTCAGGTTCAAGGGAATGGTGTCCTATTTACTGATACTACCATTACGATTACTGCTTCTAATAATAATAATAATAATAATAATAATAATAATAATAGTAATGGACTAAACAAATAACATAGTCAGCACCAAAATACCTAAATACGAATTTAGAAAAATTCATAGAAAAAAAAACTTTAAATGCTATCCAATCTATAATCCTCTCTCTCTTTCTCTCCCTTTTTTTTTCTCTTTCTTTTTTTTAACCGCAACAGGATATGTACATGAACCCCCAAAATGAATAAAAATTAGGTAGACGCTATGACCTTGCAATGACAATGAGATCTAATCCTTGGAGGATTACCTCTGTACTAATTACAATCCTAATTCTATCTCGACTTCCTTCATCCTTGGGAAAACCAACGAGGAACCATGGAAATTATTTACCAATGCAAAAAGGTAATTATAATTTATTTACTTACAAGGGAAAACGAGCCCATGTATAGGTATGTATGTAGAACAGAGATAAGATTTCGACTTGCTTGGTGTCGGCGTTTTCACGCTACAGACATGACAGATAAGTTGTCATAAAAGTATTATAAAAAAACAGCTGTTCTGGAGAAAGACAGCGTGTGGTAATGACCGAATTAGATATCTTTTATAGATGAGATATCTATGTAATAGCTTGGATGATCTTGAAGGATATTTTTATAGCAGTCTGGCTCTCATTATTTAGTGTCGCGGTAGCACAGTGGTAGAGTGCGTGAGTCGGGAAGCGATCAGCCTGAAAAAACGCTAGTTCGACCTCACCGAGAGGCGTTAGAAAGGGCATCCAACCTTAATCACCCACCTCCAGTCTGTCTGTGTCTGACCCAATGCGAAAGGGGACTAACAGTCAAATGGCTGAAAAAAATTCTGGAATTCATTATTCGTTGTGGAACTTATATTCGATAGTCTAGTTGGAGGACATAATCACACCCGTATTATATGCATGTCGTAAGAGCCGGCTAAAAGGGATAAGGAAGGGTAAAAGCTGGTAATCCTTTCCTCCTTTTTTTTCCTTTCTATAAAACAGCTTAGAGAAAGGGCGAGGAGGTGTAGGATATGAAGTCCCAATGTCTCGCTTGTTTGATCTGTTATAGTCACAAAAGTTGGTTTTAGAAGGATAAGGTATTATATTAGTATAAAAAAAATCCTAAGAATTTCACTTTTTGAATCTGATCAAAGAAACAGACCTTGCATCTCGTTTTTCTTTTACAAAGAGTTTTTAATCAAATCCCAAATTGCAAAGAAGTATTAATATATTTCACTTTCAGGATCTGCTACCAGAGACATTGAACCCCCTTTGAGCAATGCTGTTAAACTGGCAAACATGACTTTATATGACGTCCAAATGGATATAAAAAGAGCTTCCGAGAACCTCCACTCAACCCTACAAGACATTCTAGCGGTGCAAGACAAGTTATCGTATTTACAACATTCCACTGACATCCTGGAAGAATTCCAGGAAGAACTGGAAAGCCTCTGGCTCTTAATATCTTCCAGTAATGTTAGTACTTTCTTCTGGGGAGTTCTAACAATTAGTCATGGACCGTACTGTAACGGTATAATGAAGTCTGGTACAATCTGGCAGATTTTCAGTGAAATGCTGGAGGAAGCTATCAACGCAACAGTTACACTGGTGGTAATTATGAATGTATTTGGGTTTTTCTCCTGTTTGGGTTATGAAAAAGTCCAATTTTGTTTTCGCCAGAGTGGTGTACCAGCAACTGTCAAAGTAACCTCAAGGAAATCTAGAACTTACAAGAGTCAAAATCTTAATGAATTTGCTGTTCATGTTGTTACAGCCATGAGAACGATTTCATCAATTATTTTATGAATACTTCAACCTGTCTCAAGCTCATTTTATATTAAAACAGCAAAATTGGACAGCATGGATTATAGTATAACTAAAAGTAATTACTAAGAGGGGGAAAGAGATTTCGGAATTATAGTGAACTCGCTTGAGAGAAAACCCCAGAATATTCACCGTTTTGTTCGTATGTACTGTGTCGAGGGTTCGAGCCCCGTCACGATCTGAGGTTAGCAAGGGCATGCACTTAGAGTAACGATTACATCTGCCAAAACGAGTCCTTCGCCAGAAGGGAACCGTCCTAGCCCTTGGTAGATGAGGGAGTCCGTGACGTAAAACGGGAAAATCAACAAGTTCGTATGTACTGTGTTTACATGTGTCTCAAGAGTACTTTCAATACCTGTAAAACCTGTAAAAAGGAATTTTTAATTCTTCAGGTTTTTCTTCAATTCCTGTGTGTATTTTACATATGTAAACAAAACAGAACAATAGGTATTCATATGTATGTCATCAGGCTCGTAGCTTATTATATTCTCATATCTACAGAGAGCAACTAACATTGACTCCGTTTTGGCTAATGGAAAGGAAGTATCATGCCGCCAGGAAGCACTCTCGACAATCGTGCGTCTTCTGCCTGGAAGATTGCAAGAAGAAGAAATATCAGTGATTTCGGAAGCCTTGCACGAATCTCGCCTCAGAGTTGAAGAAGAGGGATTGCCTTCCAAGGAGCGTCTTCAAGAAGAAGAAGAAGAGCTAAAGTATCTAAGGGAGAAGAAGTTAAATGTGGAAACACAATTAAGAGAGTTGAGAGAAATGTTCAAAAATATGAGGAAAAATGAGGTAATAAGGGATCTCTCTCTCTCTCTCTCTCTCTCTCTCTCTCTCTCTCTCTCTCTCTCTCTCTCTCAGCACCAAGAGAAGATTGAGAATAAGAGGGCAGTGAGTTTCTCTCTCTCTCTCTCTCTCTCTCTCTCTCTCTCTCTCTCTCTCTATCTATCTATCTATC